>CM029550.1:23648165-23907165 GCA_017141385.1 Sogatella furcifera | reverse complement strand
ATTTATTTCTTGCAACCAAATTATTATTTGTGTAAATATTTTAGTAAATGATGTATTTAATTATTTCTTGCAACCAAAATGAAGAAAAGGATGTGTAGCACATCAACAATAATGCAGCCCTTGAAAATTATTTCAGCAGTCATTTGTTAGTGGTAGTTAGTAAATTAGTATACAGTATTTAATTTAGCTAGTTAGCTATTTTTGATTGATTTCAATTGTTTAACTCTATGCTCAAACTATTTATTTAGCCTACTTAAAAAATATGCATATTTTATGCAGGCTTTCATGGTAGTGAGCTGCAAATAAGGGTAGGTCCCACACGCCTTGGTCACATTCTGGCATGGGCGGATTTAGGGGGGGGGGGCATGAGGGGGCAGTGCCCCCCAGATCGTCCCAGAAAAAAAAGAAAGAAAAAAAGAGAGAAAAAAGAAAGAAAAAAAGAAAAAAAGAAAGGGGAGAAAAGAAAAAGAAAAAAAGTGAAAAAAAGAAAAAAATATATTTATATAAAAAAATACGTCTCAAAACTGCTAACATCAGAAACCCCAATGAACTAAGGGTAGCAGTATTTGGCTAAGATTCGACCGTTTTAGTGTCTGGTCCACTAGATTGGGGGCAATGGCATAGTGCCCCTCCAGATTGTCCCAGAAAAAAATGAAGAAATAAAATTACACAAAGGAAAAAAATTATATAAGAAAAATCACGCCACAAAACTGCTGCTAACATCAAAAACCCCAATTAACTCGGGGTAGCAATACTTTGCTAAGATATGACCGTTTCAGTGTCTAGTGGACCAATTTTTTTCAAATTTCTATCTAAAAGTTATTTATTTTATACTAGCCGGTAGGCTCGCTTTGCTTGCCTTTTCCGCCTAGCCTCCTCTGCCTTCTCCTGATGTTTACCAAATTTCAATATTTTCTGTCAATCGGTTCTCGAAAAATCTAAGGAAAACTCCAGAAAATAGTAAAAAGCTAATATTGAGCATAACCTTGAGAAGTATATCTTGATTCAAAGTAAAATTGATTCAATATCTCCTAAATTAGTTCATCTATAATCTTGCTGAACCATTGAATTTACAGTAAGCATTGGTTGTATGAACGCGGAAGATAAGCAACCCGCAATACATCTACAATTTCAAAAAACCTGATTACTGGCGTAATCTTGAACGGATTTCAAAAATATTTCAACACAACATTTCTAGACCTTAGACGAACCTCTCCACAAAATTTCAACATTTTCTGCCAATTGGTTCTCAAAAATTTTGAGAAAACGCAGAGAAACTATAGAAAAATGCAAATATTGGGCATATCCTTGAAAAGTTTTAAAAATCTGTTCTTAGCGCGCATCTAAACGTTCAACTGAACATGCCTGCCAAATTTGAACGCATTTGATTCAGTGGATTTTCAGTTCTGGTGATGAATGAATCAGTCAGACAGTCAGTGCCATTTTGCTTTTATAGATGACTTATAGATTATAGATATTTGAATTTTTGCGCTTGCAACCATCAAGTTAGTACACCTTATTTGTCCAAAGGCGCGCTGCCATTTCTTGGCTCATGCTTTCACAGTTGCTAAGATAAACTCCTTCAAGAAAGTGATCTAGCCTATTCAATTCATTTGGGTCAATTTGTTGACTTGCTTTCCATATTTTGGAGTATAAATATTTCTCAATCTTATTGGCGGAACTCATATTGAAATTCAAGCTCAACGTTTCAATGCCATTAAATTTCAATTTAATGCAATGACTTGTTTGATTTCTCTCAATTCAACTAACTTTATTCAAGCTTCTTAATATACTGAATATTGCCATATTTGTGAATTACAACAATTTTAGAAAAAAAATAAAAATATAACTAATATATAAGAAATGTGGACTATATTTTAATAAAAATTGTGCAAGAAATTCCAATGTATATGTTTGTTTTTCGTTTGTATCATTTCAACAATAATATGCTAAAATATGAAATAATATGTTCTATCACAATGCAAATAAGAAATTTCTTGCAACAATTGTATTAAGTCATTGAAATGTAATGCTATTTCCATTTTTTTGTTCAATTCATGAATTAGCTTGCAAGATATCAATGAATTTCCAAGTTTATTCAACCTGTCAACATTGTTTTTATTTATCTTGGACATCAAGGATATGCTTGAAACTGCGTATATTGTGCAGAAAATTCCAAAAAAGTAGGTTATTATTTTCTATTTTGAATTACAAGGATGCGTTTAAGACGACATATAAGGTAATTGAAGTTATGAAAAATTCGATGATGTATTGGCTTTCCAATGATGTATGGGAAAAGTTTATGAATTTTTTTTTACAATAAATTGAAAAAAAGAGAAAAAGTTAATTTATTAACAGCCTTAGTATTTATTTTGGACGTCAGGGATTTGTTCAAAACTGCGTTTTTCCAACTAGAAATTCCAAAATTTTCCGGGGGAGGCCCCCCGGACCCCCCTCCTCCTGGGGGGTGTTTCATACCCCCAGACCCCCCCAAGCAATATCTTCTAACACCGCCCATGCATTCTGGTCACCCATCCAAAAGCAGTCCATAGCGTTTGTCAAATTTATTTTGTAATTGAAATTATTATAATAGCCTACAATAGGTTTTCTTCGTATACGCATTCAGTGCGGCATACTCTTTGTAAACTTATTAACTTATGCGCATTAGTTCATTTCCTACACAGTTTAAAATTCGCGCCAAAGTTGTGAACCGAAAACATTCAAAACTGCGTCCAATGGGAACATGGTACATTGCACCGGATCGTATCCGGTTGGTCGCCAGTCGTGTTGGTCGCCAGTCGTGTTGATCGCCGGTCGTTTTGGTCGCAAATCAAGGTCATTTGACGTCATTCATCATCACGTGATCAATGACGACATTTAATCGATTGTGGCGCCCCTACAAGCTTGTTATTTTTCCAAAACAGCTTTTCCTCTCTACAAATCTATTTGTTTTCTATTCTAATCATCTTGAATTGGAATGGAATGGAATGGAGTCTGAGAACTGAGTTGTGTGCTAGCTTTGAAAATTTTCAGATACAAATATTCGGCTAATGGTACGTTAACATGCTTTAGTTATATTAATTTCAGTCGTATTATGGTGTAAGTGTCGTTTACTGTATTATTTATGACTTCACCAATCAATCATCCTTGTCCCTTAAAAACTAAAGAGTAACCTTAGTTTTTAAGGTTAGTGAACTGCGGGGACTATTTCGTTATTTCCCTAACTTCCTTAATATTTAACTTTTCAAACTAACGACTACCTAACCTTGGCTTTTGAATAGAAATGTCTATGTATCTAATAACTCACTATATCTCTAAAAAGTCAATATTTGGGAACATACAACTCTGCTGCTCCCTCATTAAAGTGGTGAAGGTGCTCCTTTGGATTATTGTACCTCCTCTTAAAACTGGAATTCTGAAAGCAATTTGTCAGAACGAAACGGTTTGTCTGAAGTCGCTCTCAAATCAATATGCTATTGCGGCCCACTCGCCGACTGTCCTGATAGATCTGAGCATCAATAATCATTAGCCAACCGCCAGTTTTGATGGTGTCTGCTATATCATCTTTCCAGATTTTCTATAACTTCCATGTTCTCTACATCAATGCTCAGACATTTCTGTATTGATTTCATCATAGAGGACGGACTTCTAACTTTGTCATGTACTGAGTCTTAATTCTTTTGGTGAGATTGTTTCAGTTGAGGTGGCGTTATGTTGGAAGGCTACAGATCGTCTTTCAAAAACTCATTCACACTAGTAATTTCTCATGAAATCAGCCACTTTGTCATCACACATTCTTCAAAATTTCTCACAAAATGTAAATTAGTGAAGGCATTTAATTTCAGTTAAAACTTGTCTAAATTAAAAAATTTATTTTCCAGGAAGATTTCTCTGATGAAGTGTCTTCTTCATTATATTTGTCGTTGATGGAAAATCAGGTTGAAGCAAAGGTGAGTACTAACTTGAAATTTATTTCTGAGAGTGATGCTCACATGAGATTTGAGCTTGTGCGTGAGTAATGAGAGGGTCGAAGTTTAGAGATGACGTATTATTTTATTTGATATGCCTGATTTTATAAATAAATAATTCTCATAGAGAAATCGAATAGAACTTTGTGTAATTTGTAGTGATGTGGATCGGGAATATTCCCAGTGGGAAGGAGCTTATGATTTGGGAATATTTCCCTGGTCAAGAAATTTTGGGGATTTATAAAATTGCTTCAGAATAATTGAATTTATCAATCTTGGTCACTTTTCACGTTATTAAGTGCTTCAAAATAATTGGTATTTATCAATCTCAGTCTCTTTTCACATTACAAGCTGTAAATCATCCTTGTAATCTCAATTTTAGCTCACTTTGGTGAACTGACAAACAATACTCCACGTCTACACACAAACAGAACCCAACTCGCTCTCTCTCTCTATCTCAGACACGCACTTTCTCTCTTATTCTACCCCTGAGAAGAAAAACTTTTGAGAGGAAGAAATGTGATTAGTGTGTGAAATAACAACTTAATTTAAATTTTCCAAATTAATAATGCTAGCTAAATTGGTGCTACATGTTGTTGGCAAGTAGAAAACTGCGCACACATAAACCTAATTTACATAGGCTACATAATAATAGAATTATGACTTTGAGAGGAATTCAATATTTAATGGATCTTAGGATAAGGCTTCAACAACCATTGGTAAGTTAGCTTTTTGTTTTGTATTATCAGATACAAAATAAAAAACTTTTGTGGGCAAAAATATTTTATTATTACAAAAAAATATTCTTATGGCTTTTATTGGTGGGGAGACCCTTACGGGTAGTTCCACCTCGCCAATGTGTACTTGCCCAGAACCGGTCACCCATCCAAGTGCAGTCCACAGTGTTCGTGACTTAACATCACGTTCACCGATAGATCACCCTCACCGAGAGACCAATTGCCAGTACAAAGATATTGTATTATTACAAGTCAATGAAGCCTTAGTGATTCCTGAAAGGTTGTGAGCTGTGGAATCATTTTCTTTTTAATATTCAATTAAACTTGAGGGTGGATGGTAGTGGACGGTCAACTACCGAACGGCAAAATTATGTCCCATAAGAACAATGTAATTTTTATCAATTGTTTGGAGCAGATAGCGCCGTTATTTATGAACAGAATTTCACGTTCTTTATGTCATTGGAAAGAAAATTCAATTCTCCAGAGGCTGGACTTTTACGTTTTTGATTTTAAGTTAATTTTAATAATTAATTAACTATGATTCATAAAAGTATTGAACTCTAATTATTGAAATGAACTTGAAATAAAAAAGTAAAAAGTCCAGCCACTGAAGAATTGAATTATCTTTCCAATGTCATGAGAACGTGAAATTCTGTTCATAAATAACGGCGCTATCTGCTCCAAGAGATTGATAAAAATTACATTGTTCTTATGGGGCATGATTCTGCATTTCGGCTAGTGGCCGACTACTACTGCCCACTCTTAAGTAAGTTCTTGTTTTAGTTTATTTTGTTGTAACTTATTTAATAATTTCTAATTTTTTGATTTCTATTCTTTTCTTTGTTTAGGGGGTTTATTATTTTTGTGCAAAGAAATAGAGTAAACTTACTTTTCAGCTCTCGTGATAGAAATGAGCCGCATCTGACATCATAAGCACAACGTCATCTTCGGAATACAAAATATCCAACATTTTTCTATGGAAGAGTAGGCGGTGCTCAAAATCGTTGAAAAATTGTTCTATAACAAAATCGACCGTCCATTGTGCCATCACGTAGCAAACTGGCAAATATAGACGAAATGCAACGATTGCCACCTCTCCCCATCCATCAGTACTATTTAGTTCAAATACGAGCATCCTTTTTGCGCCACCCAGTACATATACATGTTTGAAATCTTATCTCAATTAGGAATGCAGTAAATATCACAGTCTACTTTGGGAGATTGGCTATCGTTAGTAAAAACAGTCAGTCGTTTCCCGTCTCTGGAGGAATAGAATTTGTTACATTACTCTAACTGCATGTCATTCAGAGGTGTTCTGCGCCGCCACTCGGTGGTGGAGACTGGCTTATGGTTGAGAGGATCAACGTGCTGACCACACGTTACCTCTATCCTGGTTAATGATTATTCGCTCGGGGTTCTGTTTGAGAATTCATGGCTTTTGGGCCGGTATTAACCGGGCTGGAGTCGTTTTCCCGTCTTGCCGGGGTGTCTTCTTTGCTTGGACGGACTGTATAGTTGAGTGAATGTGAAACTGGCAACCAGCTGGTAGGCCTAGGTTGCCTAGGCCCTTCGTGGGCTCATGAGCCGTGGACAAAAAATCGCAGTATTTGCATTCTAGTGTATGTTTCTCAATTTTAACTATTTCCGTTCTTAATAATCGTCTAATAATTCGATTGATTTTATTACAGGTACAGCAGAGAATAAAATACCATGTCCGAACAAATGATTTGCCTCTGTATGCATGATGTATGCGGACGTTCTCTGCCAACGGTCTGATTATTTCTCCAAACAAATGAAACATTTGAGCGGGTTCGAGAAGTATGGAGGAAGACGTGGACTAACAGATTCGTCGTTGACATGCTTGAACGATTTGGAGTCAATTCAGAGAGACACACATACTACAGTTAGCGATCTGAGAAATGGAGAAAGAACAATTTGTGAGTATCTCTTATTATCATAATGTCTCATAGAATCATATTGTCTTGAGAATCAATTTCCCTCCTTTGGGAGGTTGGCTTGTTGTTACTAAAGATAGTTGCTAGTTTCCCGTCTCTGGATGAATAGTTATTGTTGAATTACATTCTAGCTGATTAACTGGATGTTATTCAGAGGTGTTCCGCGCCGTCACTTGCTTATGGAAGCTAGTTTTTGGTTGAGAGGATCAACATGCTAACCAAAAGTTACCTGTATCCTGGTTGATGATTATTCACCTCTCGTGTATAGTGGAGTGAATATGAAACTGTCAACCAGCTGGTAGGCCTAAGCCCTTCATGGGCTGTTGAGCCATTGACAAGGAATCAATATGGTTTTTATAATGGAGTAGTTAATTAATATTCTAATATATTTTCTATTAGAATAAGTTATAGTACATTATGGACAAGACACGAGGAAGCAAAGTTTTTGTACTGTAAACTTTTATAAAACAGAATTTCCATAATTTTTAATTGTAACTTATAGACTTTCACGATATTATTTTCTCATGATATCGAACCAGTGGCGTAACAGTTTTTTTCGGAAACATATTTTTGGGCCCCCAAAATGACTTTTATTTTAAGTTTTTTTATTACTTTGACCAATAATTATTTACCTACCTTGTTTTAATGTGTATTGGATTGTTCGATGTCTAAAATTGCTATAAAATATTTATTGCCGTTTTGTATTCAATCTATATCTATGTAGGCTACTGTTTATCTAATACTCAATTATTACTTACTGGAAATTATTGTTCAATAGAAACTTCGTCCTTCACTTCACGTCAATCCTTTTGCATTATTTACAAATTTACTGTTGCAATAGTTTTTTTAACATTTAAATGCAGCATTGCATTCAAATGGAGTTCGATGCTGTCAGATGAGTGTGAGATAGAGCTAATTAACTAGCTTTGAATGTGAACAAATCCTAAGATCTATTTGTGTCATATGATAATCATAACTCACCACATTTTGTCAAATTCCTATGTATTAATGTTCAAATGTACATTCATATATCTTTCAAAATTAATGTACTGGAGGAAATTGTAAGGATGTTCATGATCTGTTTGTATTACATAAAAGGGCAATAAGAGCCGTTTGCGCTAAGGATTATGTACTAACCTTGCATTTATATATTTTAATATTCACCATTGAATCTCCGCACCTTTTGAATCAAGACAATTTGTTTAAAGTATTTTAGGCATTTAACTTCACAAAACTGACAAATGTTTTGTTTCGTACTTAATATTTTTTAATATTGTGAATTTTTCAGCCTCGTGACATTCTTTGTGGAGCTGCCGATTCAAATAAATGACCGGTTGAAAGAGAGAGAAGATAAAATGGAGACCTAATCGCTTCTCGGAGGCCTGGATGAAGAACGGTTTGCGCTCCTTGTCAATCTTAGAAAGAAGATCACCGATTTCGGCGCTGGGGAGAAGGTCAATAAAGCTGGTAAGTCTTATATTTTATTCATTTTTGATCTCAAATAAATTAAATCCCATTCATATTTTATTTATTCTTTATCTCAAATAAATTCAATTTCATTCACTAAACCCTGGTTGTTCATCAAAACTGTCAATTCTTAATGATTGACTGGATGAAATTCCGATGAATTCATCATTTTTTTCAAGAGATCACAATAGGCCTACAATGAGACTGAAACGCGAACAAAGTCATAAACGTATCTTCTTCCCAATTTTTATCAGTTATTTTGTATTTTAGTAAATTTTATTTGGTTATTTTAGTAATTTTGATCGATAATGTGTAATTAATATTTCAGACAAATGTCAGTGATAAATTCATTACAATCGTCACCAGACAAGGTTTTTAGTAGGATGAGAGATTGTGCTGGTCATTTTTCTTTATTTATCATGGACTGATTCATTTTATCAGTGAAGTTCATTAGGTCTTGTAGATCTAGTATCTAGTATATAATGTTATCAGGAAGTAAATTAAAAAAAATTGGGGTTAAATATAAAAATGTCTTTTTAAAAAGGGTACAGTTAGACCTAAATCCTCGGAGATTCCGGTTCAGTAAACCTCTTGTTAAATGAGAGCCCTTTACAATTCACAATAGTTAACTGCTACACCCTCATTTACACTGAGCAGGTAAAAATATAAAGCACTTTAATGGACATACAAAGTAGGCCTACCTCAGTAGAAGTACCTCAAACCGTTGAAACAGCGGTAATGTTCGATCTCTGTATCCTGCACCAGCAATTACTCGAATAAATTATTTTTGCAGCTTTACAATAGGGTTCAATGTAGTAGGCTATAATACGTGCTTCCCCAACAACTCAATCCATAACTGATTCTTGAATGGGCAAATGCATAATAGATTTCTTTGGGGATGTTTTGGTTATCCACAGCCTTTAATTTGAACATTGTTCTGAGGTAAAACTCTAGTGGCTTTTTAAGGGATGTATGAAATTTCCATGTCAAGTTATGATCCAGTAGCAACCCAAGATATTTTACATTTGATTCCATTTTCACTACGGGACAATTGCAAGAGTCACGCCTGCAGTCCAATGTGTAAAGAAATATAGGATTGTGTTATGTTATTTTAGCATAATTATTTCCGTCCAAAAATAATGTAATCTTGGGATATCATTCCCAAGTGGATTCTCGAGGCTTTATTTGCGCTGCTCGAGCTGCCCTGCTCTAGCTTCAATGTCTAACCATCACATCTCTATTCTTATAACTATATTATAAGTGTTTACTTTGTTATTAGGGCTTCTTATGTATAATTAATCAATAAATTTTAACCAAGGGCTATGCCTGTTCTTTCAATCTATGTGTGTTTTTCCAATAGATTAATAAATAAATATTGAAGATCACTTGAGAATGACTTGAAAAGGCTGAATTCAACTATTATTTTATAGATTTATTATAAATTAGTAGCCCTAATAACAAAGTGAATATTATTTATAATATAGTTATGTAAATAGAGTTGTGATGATTAGACATTGCAATTAGAGCCTGGCAGCTCAAGCAGCGCAAATAAAGCCGCTCAGGAATGATACCTTGAGGTTTTATGACAGGTTTCATTGTTATTGAAACTGTCCACGGTTCAATTCCATTTCAAGAAGTTTTACAAGATTTATTTGACCAAGTGAATATCATTTCCAGGCCCTTAGAAACAAAAACTAATTAAATCAAGATTAGTAGGTACAAAATAATCTTATATCTACAGTACAAATAAGAATAATGTTGGTAGTATTCAATATTCATAGACAATCAAGGCAAGAGATGTATTAACAGAAATAAAGTACATTATGTCTTGAAAACATTATTGATGTCTCTCAATTTCCATACATGTATTTAAATTATTCATGTATCAAATGAAACATGCTCTCCAATAATAATACATTTATTATTTTATTGTATTATATTCATGTATCACCTTTTTGAACGTAGTGATTGGTGTTCACACAGCTTTATCGAAGTGGTCAAGTGGACATTGGTGTTTGAACTTGACTACTTCAAATTAATGAAGTTATTGATTTTTCCAAGTAAAACTCCATTCCAACAGCTACTTGTAAATGTTACATAACTTTATTCATGCTTTTCTAAATCCATTTCCAGAATCAAGAGTTGAAGGATTTCTTGCCTTGGATTTGCCATCCATCATGCCGAGTCGATTGATCGTACACTCTAGTTGAGGATCTTTTTGCCAACAGACATATACAGGTAAATTCTATTTGTAAATTTATTCCGTTAATACTTGGCTAAATATTCAATGGTATCAGTCCCGCCATAAATTACAATTATTGTTATTATTCAATATATCGTGTCTATAGAGGCTGAATGATCTTTAGAGCATTAACTACTTGAAATTAAACTCTTGCCGTCAGTTTGTTGAAGCGCTGTGTGCAGGCTCTTTTTTCACTGACAATTGCGTCACCAATAATAAACTCATAAAATATGAGCTCCTACTAATTTATTAAAATTATTAATTTTATTCAATAATTAAAATTATTAAGTTTATTCAATAATAAAAATTGAAATTAACTCCCCACAAATAAGCCATACGATAATAATGCAAATTATGCAAAGGGTCTGCATGGCCTAGATGTCTGTGCGCAGGCAGATTAACGTATCTTCTTCCCAAATTTTATCAGTTGTTATGTCGTTTTTTTACTATAAAGTGTTAATAAGTATTTCGTCATGGAAAGCAAAATCGAGTTATTTTGTACTTTAGTTATTTTGATCAGTAATGTGTCATTAGTATCTCGTAAGAATGCCATAGTGATGAATTAACTAATAACGTTCATTTATTGAATGTCATTTTGATGAATTCACAAAAAAGTTTTATTTGTAGGTAGAGAGATTGTGCTGGTCATTTATCTCGATTTATTATGTACTGATTCATTTCATCAGTATTTTTTTTCTCTTTTCCCCTTTTACATTTTTTTTTTAATCATTCCATTTTCTCACTATCAATACTTTTATTTATTTTTTAAACTGCCTCAATGAATTATTAATTCATTCTGCACCTCATAGCTTGTTATTCCAGCAGTTTTTCTTTTCTTTTTGTTTATCACTAGAATCTTAATTATTCTATTTTTTGGTTCATTTATTTATTTGTTAAATATGTAACTTATTTGATTTCTACTTGTAATTTCTTCTTGTATCTATACTTTTGATTTTTATTGTATTTATTTATTTTTTCACTTTGCATATTTATATTGTTTTGTATTTTGCTGGTGATGTGGTCAAGTGGTAGAGTGGACATTACTGTCCAAACTTCGCCACGTCATTAAAATAAAGAAGTCATTCTATTTATTCTATTCTAAAGTTTCATTAGGTCTAGTAGATCTAGTAATAGGTTACATGTCAAACTTACTGGTAGGTTCCACCTCGCCATTGCGTACCTATATTACTAGTTTTTCAATATCAACTGTATCAATTAATCAATAAAACATTTGTAGTAGATTAGGTGATGTATAAGATTGTTTCAACCAATATGAGCCGAATTAATTCATCAGTAATGACATTGTCAGGGCAATCGACGAGCGTTCTGCGAGAGTGCAAGAGCATATTGAGTCGAGAGTGTCCTCTGGCTGAGCATTGAGCAAACCCTTCACTTTAGCAGACCGCTCACCAACTGCACTGACAGTTCTGAGCATTAATAAAAGTCATTCGTCAACTGCCATTTTTTGGGCATGAGCTATATTAAAATCTCTAATAAGCTCGAAATATTTGGTTGAAATGTATTTTAGAAGGATCTTAATACTGTATATTTTACTAAAATATATATTTTTTATTTCACAGGTCTAAAAATCAAGGGATTTCACCAAAGAGGCTGCAATTGAAAAAATAATATATAGATTAATTATTTATACTATTGGTTTGTCTTCCTTAATTATCATACTGTATTAATATTCTATGTTTTTTAAAATAAATAATGATGGATCATTTATAGTATTTTTTCCTATTCATGTTTCCAAAATAAAGAATTTTCAAGTTCAAAGAGTGGACTTGATCATTTAATTTGAAGAGCTGAGAACTTTATTATTCAGACAGTATGTAGATCAGTTGAGAATATTATATAGCATTTATCTTTTCTTATTGAGTTTATTGATTGATTGATCTTATAATTAATTATTATTGGTTCTTCTGAAATTTTCACTGATGATGAATACCTGTTTATCATTCATTACAAGCAAATAATTTACTCTTTTTGAACTTGAAAAATCTTTACCAAATATAATTCATGAAGTAATTTATATATCATACTAGCTGTTTCTGGCAGAATTGTCTAGAAAATGTTCATTTCTTCTCTGTTCGTCAAGTGTTGGGATTTAATTCAGTCTTTCAGATGTAATGTAATTCTTTGTACCTCACTTGAATTGCAGTTTTCTGAATTTTTGAAGCATGCATGTGTCACACCTTGCTACTTTATCAACTGCTAGCTAAATAGCTGATAGAAAATAGCAATATGTGACAAAGGCAGTAGCATCTATTGAAGTAGCTTGTTGTGACACAGGCTTCAGGAAGGACAGGTTGCCCTAGAATATTTTGGAACCCACAATCCAAGCTGGGTACAAAAAGTTTGAATTTAGTCTAAAAACTTGGTAAACAGAGAATAGTTCAATTATTTTTTATACAGATTTCCATCAACCGCAAAGCTCTAGTGAAGATTAGAAAGTCGCCTTAGCTAAGGCTATAAATGGAAACAATTAATTCGGTCATTATACCGTTTATGAAATACAGACATTTGCGTAAATATTTTATCATGATCAGATACTCTGTTTTTAAATAGCATTACATCCCCTTTTGGATTGGGAATTATATTACGGTATTCTATTTTTCAGTAGGCCTATCCATTATAATATTGAAATATGTAGGCTACAATAATTCTAGAAAAAAGTAGATTATAGTTTGATAAAATAATGATAGGCATAATTGCTCTTATTTGGCCGAGAAAAAGCACAAAATTAGGCTACATAAAATTTACCAATTTTGCACAAAGTCTAGCAATCCTGAGAATAACAGTCAGATGTACATACTTAAATCGATCATCATTGCTGAGAACTTGTCAAAGCCAGAAGTGATTGAAGGAAATGAATGGGCTACGGTACTTGCTTCGGTGAGCTAATTAGAAAAAAGAGGCGAAGGAGGAGGTTTTGGAGGAGTCTTTCGCTCCTCACTCTCAGGCATTTCCCGATATGAGGAACCTTCAAAATTCAAGATTGGAATATACAAGAAGTATATGGATGGATGCCTACAAGCTATTAATTATAATATAATTATCAAGCTATAATTTATACAGGTTTTCTGGATCCAAAATAATTCCTTTATAATTTGAAAAAATGAATATTTTGCTTTTGAAATCAATTAATTGCGATTTAAAAAGTTGAAATAATTATTATGCTCATAGTAACAAAATATTGATATAATATATTTCAATAAATGTAGATCTCAGTAGCCTACCCTTTTTTAAAATAAATTTTTTTAAAGGGTACCCACTGAGATCTACATTTATTGAGAAATTTTATAAGTACAGTAGCCCTAAGAAAAAGGAATTATAGATGTAATACCGTATATTTATATTTGAAATGATTTATTCATCATGAATGCAGCCATTGTTATGTTGCCAATTCTATTATTTTTTCGCATATTAAGTTGAAATTATGTATATTCACTTATGAAAATAATAATTGAAAACCATAAGTAAACTTATTTGCGTTTTAGCTATTTACCTATAAAAGCTATATTAAATCAATTATAAGATAAAACCGGTAGACTCCATTTTTGTAATAATAGATTACGGTATAGATAAATTAATAACATCCTTTAAAATCTTTCAAGAAAAAAACGAATGCCAGTTTTAAATGAACTAGTTTTTTCACATTCTTGAAAATGTTTCAACTCTGGTGATGAATTGTCTTTACTCTTAGCAAGTCACCGCTTGAAAAATTTTTACTGATTTGATAAATTTACAAGTTTAGACAAATTAAGCTTCAAAACCAAGCAGAGAAGTACAAAAATGATTTTGGCATCATCCTTCAAATATTTATTGAATCAATAGTTATTGAAAACAATTAATAATAAGGAAATAGGATATTTTAATTCTTTTAAAAGAATTTTCTGTGCTATCATTATTTGAAAATTTTGAGAATTCGCGCGCTAAACGTTTATTGGACAGTTACAGTGAAATAATCAAGAGGAGCTGCATGCTTTTGGTGCTACCATTCCGTCAGGAGCGTTTAAAGCGGCCTACGTCATCAATCAGCTGTGCAACCGTCATTTGTCGGCTGCAATGCTTTGTTTACAAGTGCGACCAAAAAGACCGAGCTTTGTTTACTAGTGCGACCAACCGGTACGGCGACCAAAACGTGTTCTCCCCATTGCACCAGTCACCTGACCTTGGTCGATTGTGACATGTCACAATGGATCTGTCCAGATAAAATAAATATTTTAAGTATCTTAAATATTTTCTGTCCAGATCCATTGATCCATGCTCCCAGAACAAACCCACTGACATTATTTGAAATCACCTAACCTCAAACTGAAACTCCCGATCTGAAGATCAAAACTCACAAGTGCAGGTTCGTTTCAGTGCGGACGAGAAGTAAACAATAAACAATCAAAGATTTAATTCTTGACTATAGGATACTAGTTATTTCTTGTGTCATGCTTGACTTTAATTTCTATGGATTTGTCTTTTGTTCTTGCTGATCTTTAGGTTCAAAATGCCGGAAATCAAAGTAATCCCTTTGGGTGCGGGACAAGATGTTGGTCGGAGTTGTATTATATTGTCTATCGGTAACAAAAATGTGATGTTGGATTGTGGTATGCACATGGGATACAACGATGAGAGACGATTTCCTGATTTCAGTTATGTTACACCTGAAGGACCAGTAACAGGTTTTATTGATTGTGTTATAATTTCTCATTTTCATTTAGATCATTGTGGTGCTTTACCTTATTTCACAGAAATGGTAGGGTATTCAGGCCCTATTTATATGACTCATCCAACCAAAGCTATCGCACCTATACTCTTGGAAGATATGAGAAAAGTAGCTGTAGAGAAGAAAGGAGAAAGTAACTTTTTCACATCTCAAATGATCAAAGATTGCATGAAAAAAGTGATCGCTGTCACACTACATCAGTCAGTCATGGTTGACAGTAATTTGGAGATAAAAGCATACTATGCAGGGCATGTTTTAGGTGCGGCTATGTTTTCAATCCGTGTAGGTTCACAATCTGTCGTATACACTGGAGATTACAACATGACTCCTGATCGACATTTGGGAGCAGCATGGATAGATAAATGTCGGCCTGATCTACTTATAACTGAATCTACTTATGCAACGACAATACGTGATTCTAAACGATGTCGGGAAAGAGACTTTTTGAAGAAAGTACACGAATGTATAGATAGAGGAGGAAAAGTTCTTATACCGGTGTTTGCTCTCGGTCGTGCTCAAGAGCTATGCATCCTCCTTGAAACATATTGGGAACGAATGAATTTAAAAATTCCTATCTATTTCGCTGCCGGGTTAACTGAAAAAGCTAACAATTATTACAAGATGTTCATTACATGGACAAATCAAAAAATTCGTAAAACATTTGTTCAGCGCAATATGTTTGACTTCAAACACATAAAACCGTTCGATAAATCATACATTGATAATCCAGGTGCTATGGTTGTGTTTGCTACCCCCGGAATGTTACATGCTGGACTTTCTCTACAGATATTCAAGAAGCTCGCGCCAAATGAGAATAACATGATTATTATGCCTGGTTTCTGTGTTAATGGTACGGTCGGTCATAAAGTTCTGAATGGCGCTAAGAAGATCGAGTTTGAGAATAGACAAGTGATTGAAGTGAAAATGTCCGTACAGTACATGTCATTCTCAGCTCATGCTGATGCGAAAGGAATCATGCAACTCATCCAGTATTGTGAGCCAAAGAATGTTATGCTTGTCCACGGTGAGGCTCCAAAAATGGAGTTTCTCAAGGAGAAAATCAGACAGGAATTCAATTTGGACTGCTTCATGCCAGCTAACGGAGAAACATTCGTTTTGGAAACAAGTCTCAATATTCCTATTGATGTGTCTTTACCTCTTCTTAAGGCAGAAGCAAAACGGTACAACGCAACCCCACCAGATCCTAAAAAGCCAAGAATCATTCATGGTGTTCTTGTAGTCAAGGACAATTCGACCTGCCTCATGGACGTGGATGAGGCCTGCAAAGAAGCTGGAATCTCACGACATGTTATCAGGTTATTTTAAACATTTATTTTATTAAAAAATATTTGCATTGCTCTATTATTTGATTGATGCTGATATTGACTTTTCTTCCTGTTGTATAAAATTCATGAATACTGACACTCCTGTTCTAGGACAATGCAAGCAATTGAATCAACTTACAAACAATGAAACAATTGATCAATAAAATTTTCATCCATCATACGTTCATACCTTGAAAGTCAGTTGATGTAGTCGAGATGTAAAATTCATGTATTGGAAATGTTGTTGGTATTCAATGAAATAGGTAGCCTTCTACTTTAAGCCGCTTTTATGATTATTTAACATAAGCATTTTATATTCTCACGAAACTTTCGTGCTACGTCAAATTATGCATTATGTGAGACAAAACACTGATAAATTGGGTACAATTATAGTAGCCTACGGTAAAGGTTTTTCTTGAAAGATTCATTGAAGTAAGGGTAAACTCCTTAATTCTTTGCATTCTTGATAATGTCAAAAGTGAATGTTTGATTGCATTGTTGTGATTCCCACCAATCATCATTGAAATATTTTCTAAATAACAGCAAGCTCTCTACATTTGGCCATTAGTAGAAATAGTTATCAGTACCGTAACTTTTAATGTTTAATTGTTGCTTGTAATGATTGAATGATATTTGTTCTCCAGATTGTTTGATCTATTTCTTACTATTTGAAGATTTTTTCGAGATGTTGAGACTACCGGCATCAGTTTATCTAATCAATTCTTCATAGTTTGTTTTTTAAATCTTGTTCCTCTACTTTCCGTGTATTTTGTTCAGAAACTCTAGGCCTATGTACTTTTCTAAACTCACTACTGATGAACGAGCTCACTTATTTCAGCTGTGTTTTGGACACTATTAATTTTATAAAACTAACAATCAATCAACACTTGTTCATTTTATTAGAACTTTGAAGAAACCAAGAACAAGAATAGGCTACATTCATCACCATAAAACCAGTAAAACTTGAGGTGAACGCGCACTGGTACGTCTAAAAACAATGCAATAGAAACATGGATTTTTATGGAGCAACGCAAATCAGAAATAAGCTTACCGGTGTGCAGTGCTCTATACAACTGAGTGTTTCTATTGCATATTATTGGTCTTGGACGCACCAGTGTGCGTTCACCTTAAGTTCCACTATTTTTATGGTTATTAATGTTCTTGTTCTTCGTATCTTTCAAGCTTCAATTGAATTTTTATTGATTGTTGTTTTTTCTAATTGTGAAATTTAAACGAAAATGAATGGTTTATTTGCAGATTCACTTCTACGGTCCGACTGGATGACCCCGGGCCATCATCGCAGACCCTGGACAAGTTGCAGCGACTGTTTGTGGAGCGCATGGAGGGCACGTGGTCGTTCCAGCAGACCGACGGCTCGCTCTCGATCGAATCGGTACTGGTGAAGGTCGAAGGTGGCGAGCACGAACAGAAGAACGTCTACGTGTCATGGACCAATCAGGATGAGCGGCTCGGATCTCTCGTGCTCGAATTCATTCAAAATATTGGCCAAAGTGAAACCGGATCTTTGTGACCAGTCAATCAAAGACTAGCTGTCGACTCGGAAGTATGTACAGTATTACGATGTTTCTATTCTTGAAATAAACCAATGATTTCCTGTTTAAAATTGGTAATATTTCTATGTAATCTATTTTCAATGTTCTCAAAGTCTTCAAATCAATATATGCGTTTTTAGAGGATACGAATTCATATCTACATTCGAGTTATTAGTATTCTATCTTACAAAATGCAGTATATTCTGAAATATTGATAAATTGGTCATTATTAAACGTTGCAGAATGAGACGCATTTCACTTCTGTTGAGTATAGTGATACACTTCTTCATCTACAGTTAACTTATAAACTGTATTAGTTACTGGAAAAACCTAATCGTGCTAGTTTGGTGTAACAACCAAAATTATTTTCTCAGTATTTTGATGAACTATAATTCAGAAAACTGAAATAATTTTAATTCAATGTGAATGAAACACTAACACTTATCTACTACACAAAGATAACAAAATCTAGTTTACTCCTACTGATTACAATTTTCTCTATACTTTTCTACTATACTAATACTTTTCAATTCAATTAACGTGAAAAATAATCAATAAAATTGTAGGATGATTGTCACTTGACCGAACTTCAATTTCATTCTCATTGATTTTCAATTAACGCTTTGTGTTCTTGTACAGTATTAACAACTGCTTAACACCATGTCTGCACCTTGTCTAAAATCGAATAGGGTTGGATTTAAAAGCAGAAAATAATTTTTCAGTGATTTATTCTTCCACTTTAGCAATAATTCATCATTATAGATTGATCACTCCAATGAAACAAAAAAAATCAATAAATAGATTTTCTGCGTAAAAAACATTTAAATTATGACAAAATTGTTCTGTTGGTTTTTTCTTCAAAGTTTTGGAGTATGATTTAAGAGCAATTTTTGGAGTCCACCACAGGTAAATCTGTAAGAACAAATTGAAGTTGAAAAAATTAAACTACCTGAAGTATTAAAAAATGTTGGTTTGGGTTTATTGTCGGATAGGTTTAGTATTGAAGTACGCGAGGCATATTCACACTCGCACCACATGAAACGAAACTGCTTGGAAAATTTCGTATAGTACGTCATATATTTCGTTTGATTCCAGTCGAAACAAAGAGTCTCGTTTCATCTATTTTGAAAACACCCTTTCACCTTTTAAATTTCAAGCATGTGCTTGAACGCGAACATTTTTGAGTCTATTTACAGGCAATCTCTCAAAATTCCAAGTAAGAACGCTTGAACGTTAAAGCAGTATGATTTGTGTACGAACTGTCATGAATGCATTCAAGTTCCTCTCAATATTATTAAAAAAGTCAACTACAAAGGTCTTTTATGTTTTCGTTCTAGAGGCTACTCGAAATGATATATTGAAATGATACCAAAGAAGCTAACTCCCACAACTATTAATATACAAGGTGCGGTAGCATTACTTCCTTTTTTTAAATCAGCGCCATTTAGTCTGTCGATGTCGGAGCTGTGTGCTAGTGGTTTCTTTCGAAAGGTGGGACCATAAAGTTTTGGTCCGACACAGTTCAGTCGCCATCATGCGTTGGAACAGTGAGGAGTGTGCGTTTGCCATTGAGGCCTACTTTTCAAGCAGATTTTCTGTGATCGCAACTCAGCATGCCTTTCGTAATCGCTTTAATTGAGCCCCGTCGACCTCTGTCCTGGACCGGGAATCAATTGCTACGTGGGTCACTACGTTCAGACAGACTGTAAGTGCGACAAGACGAAGAAATAAGTTCCTCGGCCGATTAGATTACCTGAGAACATGGAGGTGGTGAGAGCTTCAATGTTGCGATCACTACAGCGTTCCGCTAGCAAATATGCGTCTGCCATTGGACTTCCCGATATGTAAAGGATTTTTCCTCACGGCTAGATGAGTTGTACTAGATGAGGGAACATTTGGTTCACACAAGACATTGCAACGGCACACACTTCAAGAGCTGTTTTGAGGGAACACTTCCCAGAGCGCCTTTGCTCAATTAGGGGCGATTTGAAGTGGACGGCCCGCTCTCTCGATTTGACCCCCTATGATTCTTTTCTATGGAGGTTTTCGAAATCCCGTGTTTATGTGAACCGTCCATGGACCCTACAAGATTTCAAGACCAAGATCCAGGAAGAGATTGCCAACATAACGCCTGTTATGCTGGCTGGAGTCATGACAAACGCCAAAAAATGGTTCACTCAGTGTATGGGAAATGAGGGACGTCACCTACCTGATTCGATCTTCAAAACTGGGTAAAAAACTTTATGTATGTGCCTATATTATGAAAAACTAATAAAAGTTTTCTGATTCATACAATGCGTTCTATTAAGTTCTAAAAAAGGAAGTTATGCTGCCGCACCCTGTAGTTCCCTCCTTAAGTGAATGAGACCTTCCAAAAAAACAATATTGAATTGTATTGTATCGATAATATGTAACGAAATGAAAAATTGTTGTATCATAAAAACGTCTGGAATTCATAACATTACAATATCTTCCAATTCAATTGTTAGGTGTTGTAGCACTATTGTACCGAAATGTAGGCTAAAAATAGTAATAGAAAATTTATTGAATATTTATTTTCAATGTGGCAAGAAATGCACACTGTGTAAACGGTTCAATCCACTCTCATTGAGATACAGAAGATTGATACATATATCAAATTTAAAAACTGAATTGAAAGTTGGAAGAATTATTAGATATTGCAGTACACCAACTGCTGGATAATTATAATAATAATTAATTAGAATCTCCATATATTGCTATATAAATAGACAAAGGACTTCTGCAACTGCAAATATTGACCAATGAGCTAAATAGCAAGTGAGATCCAGTGACTTGCAGTTGCAGAAGTCCTTTGTCTATTTATACAGCAATATATGGAGATTCTAATTAATTATTATTATAATTATCCAGCAGTTGGTGTACTGCAATATCTAATAATTCTTCCAACTTTCAATTCAGTTTTTAAATTTGATATATGTATCAATCTTCTGTATCTCAATGAGAGTGGATTGAACCGTTTACACAGTGTGCATTTCTTGCCACATTGTAAATAAATATTCACTAGTAGTTTGAACGCTTATTTGTTATAGTAACGTGTAAAATAAGAATGAAGTACGTGATTACTAACCGGAAGTAAGACCGTTGAGGGTGCCGGACAGGCTGGACAGCAGGCAGGAGGCGACTTTGCGGTGGCACTCGTTCTTGATCTTGATGAAGGTTCCCTTATTGCAGCGGCAGCAGAGGTTCAGGTTGGCCTTGACGTCTAGGTTCACGCACAGTCTGGACACGTCACAGAGCAGGCCGTTGAGGAGGCTTCGCTCCTGCCGGTGGTGCTCTGGCATCTCAATAGCAGTCTCCTCGGAAGCTCTTACTTGGCAGCTCAGTGTGCAGATCACTGCTACCACTGAAAGCATTCATCAAAAATATGTTCGTTTTTTCAGTTTGCTTGAAAAAATCTTTTGATTTTTTATTGTTTTTCAAGACTAGTGGCTAGCTGGAGTAAGTGATAACGAGCTGATCTGATAACCAACAGAACCCGAGTTCGATTCATAACTGGAGCTTAATTATCCCATGGATATCGTCTTTTGGAGGAGACGATGAGCCGTCGGTCCCGACTACCCCAACGTCATCTCTCATCATCCCTCTCATTACCCACGCACAAGCCTAAAAGCTCTTTTGGGCATCTCCCTCATAAAACAAAATTTCTTATTATGAATTGGTTCTCACTTTGAGCTATTTTGTAATAATTATTTAAAGTTTATTAACGAATCAGAATAATGAAAGTGAAAGCTATTAAATTATTTACTAAGTTACAAGTTAATTATCGTCAATAGTTCAAATAGGATGAAGACAAAAGAGAAAATTGAAATTATTTTACAGTATTTCAAATTGAATGAACACTTTTCAAGTTTAAGTTTTGCTCACTTACCAAAAACTGAAACTGCTGAAAGACTGTACATGGCGGTGATAGTTGAAGTAGTCTTATTGACTGATGTAAGCTGCTAAATAGATCTTCTTGGACGCCTGAAGACTTTTCTGAAGAACATTGAACTGTTTGGGGCTTTTATACTAAAAACTCGAAATCTACCGCTGGACAACAATTATCCTCCCCCTCCAACTACTGGAATACTTATATCCACTGCTTTCTTTCCTTATATTTGTCAACCACTGAAGGAATAATTGCTATTAATTGTTTGGATTTCACATTTCTTCCATAATAATCGATATCCACCATTGCTGAAATTTGGTAGTATTTGATAAGATAAGAGGACATCACTAGAGCATAGCGAAGCACGTGTGGCTGAATGTCATCAGTACCTTGACAACATGACTGATAATGATATACCGTAATTAAAATAGAACATCATAATTATAATCTCTTCCTTTCTGTTTTCAACATAATCACAACTTGAGCTAACAAAAATATTAGGTAGTTTTAACAGAGAAAATAATGTTATCAGTAGAAATTTTTATATTAGAAAATTTTGAGTAGATGTAAAAGTTTATTTTCGTAATTTGTAAATTGAATAAAAAGACTATAGATATTGTCAAACCACACATTGATTAAAAATCGAGGTAGATATTGGTTCCGTTGAATTCTCAGTTTACCAGAGATTGATATTGGTTTGGTAACCGAAACCGCTATCTCGATTTTTGATAAGTTTGTGGTTTGGCAATATCTACTGTAGTCTTTCTATTCAGCATTCTAAGGTACTTTGAAACAAAGTTTTATATTGAACGCAATCATTTCATCAGCTCTGCACCGTACATTTTCATAATAATAGCCTTATTTTACACAAAATTTACATTATTTTTCTAGTTGTTTATTATCAATTGGAAAATTGATAATTCTAAAATAGCTAATTCCATAGTTCTAAACGATAATTCCATAGTTTTCTAGCAGGAAATTTTGATGTCTTTATTTTATTATATTATTTAATTTTAATGATGAGCTCTTTTATTACATAAAATCTGTTCAAAAATTCCAATAATATTATTGAACGAGCGTTAGCGAGTTCCTTCTTTTGACTAGACGCCGGAGTCGTTGTCCGTCTGTTCGTTCGTTTGTTTGTTTGTTTGTATGTTCGACAATAACTTTCGAACGCCTCAATTAATCAACTTCAAATTCAGAACACATATTCTTCGAACCTTTATACAGGTCAAGTTCGTTGGACAATGAAATCGATCAACTCCTTCATCCTTTTTCAGGAGTAAAAAGGATAAGTTCTCAGCAACAATATATCTATATATACTCTCGTATATTTCAACACAATAATCACGGCTGAGAAAAAATGTCATATGGAATTTGAATAGATTATTTTCGGAGAATCCATCTGATTTCAATAAAACAGCTGATTTATGAGCGGCAAATTTGAAAGAGCTATCATGAAAATAATGTTATCAAATGAAAAAATACTCTCATGTTGAAATCATATGTTAATATTGATTTCAAAGTTCAAACATGTGATGGGAGTCTATTCATTTGAACAGCTGACAAAAGGCGGCAAATTTGAATTATTTTACCATTGGTTATTTCCATTGAGTATTCTTGATGAAAGAAGTTTGTTGTTCCATCTGATTTCCATGCTTTGATAAGTCAGACTAATAAATAAGTCAACCGTGCTTTTCTACGGGATTTGAAAAATGCTATTAGGCTGAGGCCGCACTGCCAGTGGGTAGAGCCTGGAGGGTGGAGGGTAGTTGGTAAATCTATAGAACATACACGGCATACACACCATCCAAGCATGAGGGTAGAGGGTAGATGGTAGAGGGTGGAGGCTACCTACCTACCTCTACCCTCCACCCACTACCCTCTATCCTCTACCCTCCACCCACTACCCTCTATCCTCTACCCTCCACCCTCTACCCTCATGCTTGGATGGTGTGTATGCCGTGTATGTTCTATAGATTTACCAACTACCCTCCACCCTCCAGGCTCTACCCACCGGCAGTGCGGCCTCAGCCTTAAGGGGATCTCTTATAATTTATATATTTGATTTATCCAAATGGAAATACTGAACAATCAAAAAATTCCATTCTTGAACGAATCTCTACAATGTTTGTTACTGGTTTATCTGATGTTCTTAATTCGATACACTATTGGTAATTTACAAAATTCTATTGAATTTAAAACAAAAGGCGATCAATATGACTCTACAGAGTGTCCCAAAAAGAACCAACTAAGGTAGTATCACGGTGTTCTTTGAGCTAAAACAAACAGAACATGTCATTGGAAAACACCGAATTCTCTTTAGTTGTCCTGTAATCCGCCATTCTATTATTTTAAGACTTTCCATCATAGGCTACCTAAATAATGGATAAACTCTACACGAAGTTTCAATATAGTATGTATGGTTTACAGAAAAAAGGAAAAGTTATTACATCCATATTTTGTAAATTTGTTAGAATTGTTATTAGGTCTACTCTGAATTCTTGCAGTCAAGTCGTCTTGAACAAGTAGGCCTACTTTTTATTGTTGCATTGGCGGCAACAGATTTGCGGATAATGATGTATCAAAATATGAAAACGATTGATCAAAATATACCGTACAAAACTAAATCCTCACAAAAAGGAATTATTCAGTATTGAATAAATCTAGGTATCGTGTTAGTATGATTTGTGGTTCATATTTTTAAATAATTAAAGCCATAAGTTGACTTTGAGAGTTCACACGCGAGTTCTTCAGCCCATGGGGCTCACTAGTTATTATTTTTCTCATTTCTAATAATGTGCTGATTCATTAGATAAATATCCATTTAATAATAGTTGAGAAAATACAATGTTGAACATACAATTTTGTTGAAAATGTCCAACAAATTAATTAATGGTAGTGATTATTATTACTGTACAGCATCAATAAACTATAAATAATTACTATTACATGACTAGTAAAGTACACTTGGTAGGTACTATGAGGCCGGCGCGGCCTGTCTGTTGCGCTGTAACCGGAGATGGACAACGACATCGATGAGCTTGAAAGCTTTAGGACAGTTGATTGCCAGCAATTTGAATTTCATTTTCAACTAAGAGACTTTCTAATTACTAATATTCCTGAAAGTTTTAGAATAATCCATTTTAATGTTAGGAGCTATTACAAGAATTTTGACGAGATTTTAGTTGTACTTAATAGTGTAGCAGTTGAATTTGACTGTTTTGTATTTTCGGAAGCGTGGCTAGATGATGATAAGCCCATCTATGATCTTAATGGATATGATGTGTATTCTACTAAAGAAACGTGGAATAGGAATGATGGTGTCATTGTTTACATTAATGAAAAATTGTGTGCTTCATGCAACCAATATAAAATAGGACAAGCTTCAGGCCTAATTCTTAACTTTACTATCTTAGGAGTTGGGTACGAAATACTTGCTTTATACCGAAGCCCACATATGAACTTCTATCCCTTTCTTGCAGATTTGAACTGCTATCTAGCCACAACAAATAGGAATAAAGTTTTATTGTTTGTCGGAGATATTAATATTGATACTGGCGAGACTAGTAATACCCTCAATGAAAAAGAATCATACTTGAACTCGATGTATGGTGCGGGATTCACTCAATGCATAACACTACCAACTAGAGTTACTGATCACTCTAGCATCTGCATCGACCATATTTTTATTAAGCATTTTGACTATACAATGGTGAGTTTTGGTGTCCTACATACTGATGTCACTGATCACTATGCTGTTATATCTAAAATAAATTTTTACAACGGAACTAACAAAGAAACCAATGATAGTATAACTTACGTCGATATTAATTTTTTAAAAAAACTCATTAGAGCCCAATCATGGGACACCGTTATTGCCCAAAGAGAAGTCAATAGAATCTGTCATGAGTTTCTATTGATATTCGAAAAGCTTAAGAATATGTCAGAAAAAACTAAGAAGAAAAATACAAGAACTTTGAAATTAAAGCCATGGATATCAGCTGATTCAGTACGAAAAATGAGAGAGAGATAAAATGGGTAAAATACTTCGAAAACAGCCTCAAAATGAGTCTCTGAAAGCTAAATATAAACAATTGAGAAATGAAGTCAGTAACAAAATAAAAAAAGATAAAATTAAATATTACAAACAGAAAATTTTCGACTCTTCCAAAAATCCAAAGGTGTTTTGGAAAACAATTAATGAATATAGTGGCATGAAAGCTAAGAAAGATAGTTTCCTATTAAGCATTTTATATTGGGTTCTGACTTTAGCAAAGATGAAGTGATATCAGTAGCCAATTCGTTTAATTCTTTCTTTTCTAATTTTGGGAAGGATTTGGCATCACGTATCCCCCCTCAAGCAGGCCACCCAATAGTAGATGATTACACACATAGAATTAACTTAGAATTTAGACTTGTGCCAGTTACAGAGAGAGAAGTTGTTCAATGTGTGAATGAGCTGCGTGGCGGCTCAGCACCTGGGTTGGATTGTATTCCTGCTAGTATACTCAAGAATTGCTTGGCTGAACTTATCCTACCATTGAAACATATAATCAACCAAAGTATTATTACTGGAATTTTCTCTAACGCATTTAAAACAGCCAAAGTGATACCAATTTTCAAATCCAATTCCAAATCTGATATGAATAATTATAGGCCCATATCATTGTTAAGTGTCATTGCTAAGATACTGGAGAAGTGTGTGAAAAAACAGCTACAGGCTTATCTTGAATTCAATAGTTTGCTCTCGGAAAGTCAGTTTGGCTTTAGGAAAGGTAAAAATACATCTGACGTTCTTTTTGCAATAAATACATTTTTTGCCAAGTCCATAGGTGATAATGAGAAATTATTGTTAATTTTTATTGATCTAGCAAAGGCATTCGATTCCATTCATAGAGATATATTATTTTTAAAAAAATTCGCTCTGGCAGCTGGCGGTCGGAAAGAGTGCATTTCAAATGCAATTCTATGATGGCTCAAATCATATGACTTATAATGAGCTATTCAGGGTATGAATTCAAAGGCGCCGTTTTCGAAAAACACAATTTTTGGCATTGTGTTATTCGCCATTTTCTCTACCATTTTTGATTGGATTTTTTTCGTTGATGGCTCAAATTGTAGGGAATAATAAGGGTATTATACCCACCAATTTTTAAAACGATCACGTTATTGGTCGATTTGTAGTGATTTTTCAAATTTTTCATCCCCTAATTTCACCCCCTACCCTTGGACCAATTTGGCTGGTTAACAAACTTGACCGAGATATTAACACTAATGATTTTTGTGCAAAATTTGGTCGCTCTCCGACAAGCCCTTCGGGAGTTATCGTGTTAACAAGAAACTGTACATATATAAATATATATATAGAGATATATGAATTTGAACGGACATCAGATTCGTGTTCTAGGGGCTCGGAAACGTGTAAAAAATATATCACATCATAAATTTTCGATTGACAGGGCAAGACCAATAGTGCATTTCTTCAAATGAAATGCACTAAAAACTTGAGTGCATTGGAGTAAGAGGACTTGCTTTGAATTGGTTCAGATCTTACTTTGAGAATAGGACCCAAATAGTTTCAATCAATGGTCATGAGAGCCAGCCAAGAGAAGTTGACTTTGGGGTTGTACAAGGCAGTACCTTAGGACCTTTACTGTTTCTTATTTATATTAATAATTTAGACAAATTGAACCTAGAGGGAAAGCTCTTTTTGTTTGCAGATGATACAGCACTCTTGTATAGAGGCAAAGCCTGGCAGGACGTGTTTGTTTCTAAATCAAATTTCTAAAAATCATTTTGCCCATAATTCTTCCTTTCCTCACCCATTTGATCAATACTTCCCTTATGACCTCTGTTTCCCCAGACAATTGGAAGCTGTCCATTGTTATTCCTCTGAACAAGGTACCAACTCCACTCTCACCTTCTGATTACAGACCTATTAGTTTATTACCTTTGCTGTCTAAGGTTCTGGAGGTCATTGTTCACTCTCAGATGAGCTTGTATGTCCATGGTTCTGGGTTGATCAGCAACTTTTAATCAGGATTCCGCAGTGGTCACAGCACCACTTCAGCTCTTCTGAGGGTGACTGATGATATCCGTAGGGCTATGGATAGAAGGCAGTTGACGGTTTTAGTATGAATAGATTTCAGTAAAGCATTTGATAGCATTTTACATCCTATTCTACTGTACAAACTTCGCAGTTTGGGGTCTTCCAACTCTGCAGTGGCATGGGTGAAGTCTTATTTGCAGTGTCAATGTCAGTGCATGAGGGTTGGAGGTATCTCTTTAGAGTGGCGTGAGGTGAATAGAGGAGTCCCTCAAGACTCGGTTTTGGGTCCTCTGCTGTTCAGCATTTACATAAATGACTTGACTACTACTCTACTGACAACTAGATACCACCTCTATGTGGACAATTTACAAATTTATAAATATTTCAAAAAGAACAAATTCAGCACTGCTGTAGAGGATGTCAATGCTGAATTAGCTTGGTTACTAGAATGGACTGCAAAGAATGGACCTTAAGTGAATCAGACAAAGTCAAAGGTAATTGTTGTTGGATACTCTAGACTTTTGAACACAATTGACTTGACAAATGGACCATACATTACAATCAACAACATACGAGGCACGTTCATAAAGTAAGGGCCGTTTGCCTATATTTAAATATTGGCGCTTCAAAGCAAAGTTTCACTACTGCAGCACCATGTACTGACACCTTACAAAGCCACAGCGTGATTTGTTTTGATTCTGAAGTCGTATTGTTGTCAATGAATGCAAAGAACAATGACCGCAAAAATCGTTGATCCCGCCAACTGTGAAGTGCATTCTATTATTTGTTTCTTCCAAAAGAAATGTGCAAAAGGATCGTCAAAAGGGACAACAATTACAGTTGATGTGTACTGCAAAACGCTCAAAAATTGAGACATGCGACCCAAAACAAATGCTGCAGGAAACTGTCATCTGGCATAATTCTCCTCCACAATAACGCGTCCTCACACTGCTGCCAAAACCATGGAGAAAATTCAAGATTTTCGTTGAGAATTTTGACCACCCACTACAATCCTGACCTTGCACCTAGTGACTATACTTCCTCTTCTTGCATTCTAAACAGGGGCTCGGTGGACAACCTTTGAAATCAAAGAGGGACTCAAAAACGCTGTTGTCAACTGGCTCTACTTTCAGGCAGCAAGCTTCTATGCACATGGGTCAAAGAAGCTGGCGCAGTGGTACAAAAAATGCTTAAAAGTGAACGGCGATGATGCAGAGATGTAAAGAAAGATCATACCTAACTAAACATGACAATGAAATTTGTTTGTTATGAATACATTTTTTTCTGTGACCAAATGGCCCTTACTTTATGAACGCCCCTCGTACAATTACAATATTGTTATGGAATTCAACAGTGTCTGATGGCCTTGAGATAGTAGGACGACAAGGATGGACAAGGTGGGGATGGGGAGGCTTTGTGTCAATAAACAAGCACATTGTTGTGTAAACAAAAACTCATCAAGAACATTCTTGCAGTGATAATGCAGAACCTTCTAGCATTCTCTTGTTTTTTCTCAGAAGCCTATATATTTGGAATGTTTGGGTTTACGAGTCAGTCTTACTGGAGCATTGAATCTAATTGTGTCAGTTATACTGTGTGACAGACCAACCGTTGTAAATAGACACTCTATAGTTATATTCATTCTGTTTATTAGTCAGTTCATATTTCTTCTTAGTGATAAAGACTGTTCTCATTTCTTAATTCAGTGCAGTGTTAATCTTAGTGGAATTTGTATTGTGCAACGTTATAAACTCTTGTGCTATCTTCTGTTCTGTTATAGTTGATCTTGCCAGTGTGTTATAGCAGTGTAATTAATAAAGTTAATCAGTATAAATAGCCTCAAGTCTTTTATTATAGAGGAAACCCGTAACAATTGGTGTCAGAAGTTTGGATGTAGCTATTGATTGAGGCAATTTTATGAACTTGTACCTTTGCAAAGTGAACTATTATTTTAAATTGATTGAACCATTATTTTTGTGTATGAACTTTATCTTTGTGTATGAACTTTATCTTCAAGTGAGTGAACTGTGGTCTTTGAGTGTGAACATCTTTGTGTGTGAACTTTATTCTCTAAGAGTGAACGTTAGTCTGTACATATTTGTGAACTGTGTAATATTTGTGAAGCGAACTATTATTTTCAATTAATTGAACCATTATCTTTGTGTGTTAACTTTATCTTCAATTGAGTGAACTGTGATCTTTGAGTGTGAACATTTTTGTGTGTGAACTTTATTCTCCAAGAGTGAACGTTAGTCTTCTGTACATAATTGTGAACTGTGTAATATTTCTGGAACGTGAACTGAAATGGCAGGGAAAGGTGCAAAGCTCACCAGTTTAAAAGTAAATCAACTGAAGCAAGAGCTGGAGGAGCAAGAACTGGATACGAATGGGGTAAAAACTGTCTTACAAGATAGACTCCGGGAAGCACTGCTGGCCGAGGGTCAGGACAGATACCTATGTGTTTGAAACAGATTTGGAGCTCTGGTGAGTACATTGGAGAGTAAATTTGAATTGGTTGAAAGTAAAATGGAAGAAAATAAAACATCATTGGAGAGTAAATTGGAAGAAAATAAGTCAGCTTTGACAAATTTGGAGAGTAAAATAGAAGAAAATAAAACATCATTGGAGAGTAAATTTGAATCTTTGAAAGAAACATTTGAAGGAAAATTACGAGAAAATAGTCAAATTTTGGAAGATGAATTTATGAAATGAAACTTAAAAGCATGGAAGAGAAATTTGATAAGAAGATTAAAGAGCTGCAAAATAATAACACTAGTGGAGCAAGAGCAACCTTGGAGGTGGATGATAATGCTTGTCTAATTGAAAAGGATACTTCAGTAAGTAACTGCAATGTGCCTATTACCATGCCAAATTATCATGGTGGATTACCAACGTTTGATGGAAAGACTCCATGGGAGGATTATCGTGCCTTGTTAGATGTGTATGCCAATATATATGGGTGGACACCTGCAGCAAAGGCTGATAATTTGTGCCTATCACTTGGGAGATGCACTGTCAGTACTCCAAGACGATTCCAAAGTCTGACAGAGGAAACATTGGTGAACTGTTGAAGCATATGGAAATGAGATTTGGCCACCGACACATGTATCAACTACACCGTTCAGAATTGAGGAACAGAATCCAGAAGCCAAATGAGTCACTTCAGGAATTTGAAGCTGACATAGCTCATGGTGAGGATTGTCTACCCAGCATCAGGGGATGATGAAATGAAGGAGATTATGGCAGTTGATAGATTCCTGGATGGTCTACGTGGAGCCAGAAACCCAACAAGCTGTTAAACTGGCTTGTCCTCAGACCCTCAGTGAGGCATTAACTCAGGCCTTGGAATTTGAAGCTGTGACACAATCTGTGAGGAGCCATGCACGTGTTCACTCAGTATCAGGGGAAGATAGCCATGAGGAGCTGGTGGAGGAAATAACAAAGAGGATTTTGGAAAAACTCATGACTGCAAAGAAGGGGATAAGGTGTTGGGGCTGTGGAAAGAGGGATCATCTACAAAACAAATGCCCAAAGAAGTCAATGTCTGACAAGAAGCAGGAAGGGAAGAAGCAGTTGCTAACAGGATAACTGTAGCTACAGGCAAACCTGTGGAGGACTTGGAACAAGAAGACTACACCAGCAAGCTCCGGGAAGCAGATGGATGAGATTCATGCAACCATCTGCACCAACATCCAGGAAACCAGTGACATGATGAAGCAGCACTATGACATTAAGGCCAACCATGGAGGATACCAGGCTGGTGACATGGTATGGTTGTACAATCCTCAACGATGTCGTGGATACTCTCCCAAGTTGCAAACCTCCTGGGATGGACCTTACAAAGTGGTCACAAGGATCAACGATGTGGTCTACAGGATCAAGAAACCAAGAGGTACTCCACGCATTGTTCACTTCAACCGACTGGTGCCTTATCATGGAGACAATGCTTGTCTGGAGACAAAGTTTGGAAGATAGGATGAATTGAATCTCCAGAATCCGGCTGTGGGAAAGCACTTCATCTTCAGGATCAGAACCAACATCTGTTCTATTTGGTGACAAAAGACCAACCCCAGCAGGAGTCAACATATCAGGCTTTGTGGCAGAGTCTGATGCATCTACAAACTCACCTTCAATTCCTGGGAGTGAAGCAGCTTGGAATCCCAAGACTGGGCTGTGGCTATGACGGATTGGACTGGAAGATTGTGAGACAATGATTGGAAGAATTTTCAAGGACACTGGAATCAATGTCACCTGTTGTGTCTTCAACCCATGGGCGGTTACACAAGTTGATCCATTGGTGCCGGCTTCTACTGTTTGCACTTCCAGGATGGATCTGGACTGTTCTGGGACAGAACAGTTTTAAGGAGGGGGTGTTATGGAATTCAACAGTGTCTGATGGCCTTGAGATAGTAGGACAACAAGGATGGACAAGGAGGGGATGGGGAGGCTTTGTGTCAACAAACAAGCACATTGTTGTGTAAACGAAAACTCATCAAGAACGTTCTCAAAGTGATAATGCCAGAACCTTCTAGCATTCTCTTGTTTATTCTCAGAAGCCTATATATTCGGAATGTTTGGGTTTACAAGTAAGTCTTACTGGAGCATTGAATCTAATTGTGTCAGTTATACTGTGTGACAGACCAGCCGTTGTAAATAGACACTCTATAGTTATATTCATTCTGTTTATTAGTCGGTTCATATTTCTTCTTAGTGATAAAGACTGTTCTCATTTCTTAATTCAGTGCAGTGTTAATCTTAGTGGAATTTGTATCGTGCAGCGTTATAAACTCTTGTGCTATCTTCTGTTCTGTTATAGTTGATCTTGCCAGTGTGTTATAGCAGTGTAATTAATAAAGTTAATCAGTATAAATTGCCTCAAGTCTTTTATTATAGAAACCGGTAACAATATAGTTCTGACATGAAAATTTTGGGACTCACAATGACTAAGACTCTTGACTGGACAAATCATGTGACCTTGACCTGTAATAGAATCATGACTTCGAAGAAGATGACTGACTACATTCTTTTTGCAAAAGTAATGTTAGTTGAGACATTAATTTTTCCAATCTTCCCAATTAATGCGACATTGTTACTCTTGACATGAGAGTACAAAATTTACAGAGGATGCAGCGTGCCCAGAACTACTGTGTTCGCTTCATCTTCAACCTCGAACGTGATGAACATGTGACTGAATACTTCGACAGACTTGAACTCATGAAGCTGCATGAGTGTAGAGCATTTCATGCTATTCTTTTTACATAAGATCTAGAATTCTGGTACGCCTGCATACATTGCAGATGATTTCCACTATTTGAGTGACATTGGTAGGGGTGGAACGTGGATGGTTCCCATCTGCTGGCTGTCCCTACTCATAGAACAGTCATGTTCTAGTGACAGCTTGTGGATGGTGGAATGCGTTTCCTGTTGACCTAAAGTGCATTGAGGGACATCGACGGTTTGGCGGGCTGTCTTCCAGTGGATCAGGAGTGGTGGTGGCGGCTGGGGTTAGCGGGAGGCTTGATGGTCTTATTTTCCATTAGCTGTAGTATGTGTATGTGTGTGTTTTGTGCGTGCTGATATTTAAATATCATCTAGTGTTCTTAAAACACTAGACATTTAAATATCTGAGAAAAGATCTTGATTGATTGAACTCATGAAGCTGCATGAGTGTAGAGCATTTCATCTATTCACTCATTGAATTATATTCTATTTTATTACTGTAATCATAATCCATTTATTTACTTTTCAATTTTTTATTCTATTTTTTGGTAGTTTATTTCACAACTATTAATTAATTCGCATTTATATCTATTGTTATTTTTCTTTGAATATGTTACTTGTCTCTATAGTAATTTTATAACAGTATTTATTTTTATTTCTATCAATTTAAATTATGTGTAGCATTTGTACAGAATGTAGCGGAGGTTAAGTGTAAGAGGGCCGGCTGCGCCCTAACTTCGCCTCTCAGGATAATAAATAAAGGCAGCGATTCTATTCTATTCTATTCCTACCTCGCCAGAATGACAGAATTAGCGGTTGGAGCGAAAAAGGAAGACGAAACCGCCTAACGGTATTTCAAGACTGGCTTTATTTTGAACTCACCACTCCTTCCACTTCGCAATCATCTAAAATTTTCACAGTCATTAATTTTAAAACAGAATTTTCGATTTCAAAACATTATTCACTACTAAAACTAAAATTGATTCAACTTGATACTCAATTTATCAATTATTTTTAATGAGCTGAATCCATTTGATTAGCATTAGACTTATCCAACAAAAACCTTTGATCCTGGATATAAATTTATTTTTGCTTGGTGCAAATGGCAAAAATCCTTTGTCAGTATCTCTCTTATTTGTGTGAGGCTGTAGATGTGACAAAGCAATCATGTAGAAAATACATGTAACAAATGAATCAATCCTCTTATCTGAAAATTCAGGTTCAATTTGCATATTATTTTCGTTCTTATCCTACTATTTCATAGTTATGGGTTATTCATTACTCAACTCGTTAACTTATGATTTGTTCAGTACAGATCCCATTTATTACAGATCTTTGTTTGTTTGTTAGTTTATGAGGTGAAGCCCCATGAGCTCATAGGCTTGTGCGTGGGTAATGAAATGGATGATAGATGACTACTACTTTTTAGGTAGTCGGGACCGACAGCTTATCGTCTCCTCCGAAAGACGGGGTGGCCGTATTTATGTGATTGTGCTGTGGTCAAAAATTGTTTCCCAACAGGACTTGAACCAGGGTCCACCTGGTTATCAGACCGGCTTATCACTCCTCCAACGAGCCACCCAGATCTACCGTAGCTATTTGATTCTGAATTATTTATAAAATTTGTATATTGAGAATAATTGATGAACATTAGCATTCGTTCCATACAAAACTATTGTGTAAACCCCCTAAGAAAAAAAGATTAATTAATTTTCACTCATAAATTCATTGACATTCACAAATGATTAGAATCATTCATCTTGGAAATGTTGGCCTGTATATGTCACTTTTAAAACTTGAATTAATTTCAATCTTAGCTTTGTCACATTGAATTTATTTTGAGACAAACACAATAGCTTTAGTACAAAGACAAATTTCCAAAAGACATTACAATACCAAAAACCTATACACAAGACGGGACAGGACAGGACATTTTCGTGTGCTCTATTAATCTTGAAGTTAGCTCAAAGATTCCTTGTTCAAATTGAGTGTTTTAATAATGGTCATCTTCTTTTGTTCTCCTTGCGTAAGTTGCAAAATTTCAATGACAAGCTCGATATGTGCGAATTCAGTTTGGCCAGTTCTCGCATGTGGAACAATGCACTGTCGTGTATTGTCCTGTGTATTTCAGCTATCTTATCATTCAATTCTTGTCCGAGGTGTCGGTTTTTCTGTAAAAATTGAACAATTTATTAGGTAAATTGTTGTTTATTCACCTTTTTCACCAAAAAATCAATTTAAAGAACATTAAATAAAAAGAATAGCTTAGGACGGGACATGGAAACATCTACTTTCAGATCAACCAGCCCTACTGAGAGGGTTTCCCATTTAGGGTAAAGTGATTACAAAATTTTCAATACGTTTGAGAGTAGATCTTTTCGAAAATTGATAATCCTATTTTGTATTTTTGAGTTTTTACAATCATAAACCTTTCTTATGAGTTAAAGTGTATGATCCAAATTCGAACTCTCGCATGCCAAGCGATACTTAACCCCATTTGAATATTATAATATAATAGATTTTATATTCAATTAATTCCAGCTCCTACTCTTTGAGCGTTCTGACCAATCCAATAACAAAATCCAGTTAAAATTTTAATTAACTCATTACAATATAATGGAATGCATAATTATTCATCACACAGCTTGTCTCTCAATTGGAAACAGTATAAACTTGATGCAGCTTTTCTTGTAGATTTTTCTACCACCACAAAAAATAATATGAAATTACCTTCATTCGTGCTTCAGATTCTTGAAGCGATTTCAAGAGCGGAGCTGCGGTTGAGTTCTCATTTTTGCTGGATGCCTTTGACTGTTCCATGGATGCTGCCGCTAATTTAGCATCCCTTTCGTCCAGAGTTTCTCTTAACTCGGCTAGTACTTCATGAACCTCTTGCCAAACCAGTCTTGCCTCCTGCACAGAAAAAATCTAAATAATTTCTACAGTACAAGAAGGAACAATCATGAAAGATTCTATAAGAAAATTCAATTCGAGTCGTTGGTTTCTATTATCAAACGTTACTGTATTGCAAGCTGAATATTTCTTGATATCAGATCATCCAAATCAGTGCTGGCAGCTTTCCTTCCCAAGTAAAATTATTCAAAATTTTCTACCAAAATTGATTTGTTAATTTTTCTCACAGCCTACAAGGAAATTTCAATTCTATACCTAATGTTATGCTCGTAACATTGATAAAGTTCCTCTAAGAAATGAAACGTTCCTGTACCACAAGCTGTATTTCTTCCTTCCAGATCATCCAAATCAGTGCTGGCAGTCTTCCTTCCAAAAAAATTACAAAATTTTACTACCAAATTTAATAGGTTCTTCAAGGCCTTCAAGAAAATTTCAATTATTTACTTAATGTTGTGCTCGTGTATCTGATAAAGTACATGTAAGAAATCGAAGTAGGCTACTGTATTCACAATATATAACTTTATTCACTGTTTGGCCCACCTTAAATTTGTTCAGTCCTTTCTCTCCTCCTCTGCATAAGATTGATACATAGGACCAATTATTCTGTCGAGTCTCAATTTGTACCAAGTTCAATATCCTTTTTGCTTCTGACGATCAGATATTGGATCCTGTCAACAATTGGGTAATGTTGGATCAATTTGATAGTGGTGAAGTTTCATGAGAGAACAATAATGATGGGGTCTGAGTGTAGATACAAACATGCAAATTTTTAAAAATCCACTCACAAGTCTATAGAGTTTATGTCGGCCTCACACTCACAAAAACTCAACAATTTTATCTATTTCAAATAGGAAAACAAAAATACATTAATAGAAACATTCCTATTCATCCAGATTCATATTTATTTATCTATACTAGACAACTTTTTTGACTTAAGTATTTAAAGCCTAGTATGAGCTGGATGATTATGATGATGATGAGTAACTTTATTATAGTACTTAGGTACTGTACATTGCATACCGGTATATAATTATAGATACAATAGAAAATTGTAAAGAAACAAGAAAAATACTAAACAAGAAGTGTTATACATTTTGTATAATAAAAATACAAAAAATAAGCTAATGATATCCATGCTAAACAAACTGCAAGTCAGCCTTTCTGCACTCTTTGTATTCAGCTAATGAATAAAAAGCCTTGTCCTTAATCCATTTACCCAGAACTGCTTCAAGAGAATTGTTCTAAGAGTAGTGTACGAGCACTAGCGGGAGGGTGTTGAACAATTCAATATACTTACATGAGTTACTTGTGACTTCTGTGAATTTTTGTAAGCCTGGAATATGGTTAATCTATTGTGTGTTTGTTTCTGGTGTTGTGTGTGTGAATATTTGTTCTGGTTGTGAGTTTATTGAATGTGTTCTTTAATTAAGCAGCTAAATATAAATATACTATAGACACTGTCATTTCTTAAAGTATTCCTACTGAATCTTGGGGCGATAGACTACAAGTGGAGTTGAGAGAAAAAGTTTTATAAGGCCTCAACTAAACCTCGACCATAACATTACCTCAACCCCTGTCACAGTTGGCCGTTTATTAAAAATTCATAAAATTTAAATGATATTCTTACTTTTCAACCATCTCATTCGCATAGATGTCTTCGAGAATATCTCTGTTGTCCTTTGATAGCCGGTATCTGCCAACTTCCAGAACATCAATGTCTGACCGTGTTACCGGCAAACCAATCAAGAAGCGGTATGCGTCTTTAGCATGCTTAACGGCCGCATCGCTCTCACCTTGCGTTTTCAGAGCATCAATGTACTCTTGCAGCTGCAAAATTTCCCATCACACAATAATGAGAAGCATTAATAATAAATTGTTTGCATAAAAATGCATTTTTCATAAGTTATTCTTTTAGATGGGATAAGCATAACGTACACTGGTACACTGTCTTAAACAGTCTGTAGAGTTTTCTAATTGAAATGATTCTGGCAGACAGGCCTACATATTGAGCTAGATATATCTATCGTACGGTATACGATACGATACGATATGCTTTTAAAAATTTACTTATACATTTCATGAATATAAATTGTATAAAAGTTGCAGAATATAGGATGTTTCAGGAGGAATGTGCAATACTTCAGGCTGATTCCTTACACCAAGTAGACAAAAAAACCATGGGACCCCCCCAAAAACGCTTTAGTACCGAGATAAAAATGGCGGAAATAAATTAAGATTTTTCAAAATATATTACTTTTTCTAATTTTTAGAGACCTTAGTGAGGTTCTTAAATAATCAAGTCCCATGTGAAATTAGCTGGGGAATTCAATGAAACCAGTTTCAAGTTTGTAACTTCAACGGTTATTGAGATAATTGAAAAATATGCTAGAAAACGCCATTTTCAAACAATAAGGGTTATAAATGGATAAGGAATAATAAAATTGTATTTTTTATTAATGAAAGTTGAAGAGAGTCTAATTCTAAAGAAAAAGTTAAATGGCGGCGATTGTGTAAATCTTACCCAAATCTCAGAAATAGGTAGCGATAAAAAATCGCAGAATTGCTACTAAACTCAAATTCATCACTTGTGCTATTTTTTGTCAATTTTGCGATTTTTAATCGCCATTTCTGAGATTTAGGTAAGATTTATACAATCGCCGCTATTTAACTTTCTTTAGAATAAGACTCTCTTCAACTTTCATTAATAAAAAATACAATTTTATTATTCCTTATCCAGTTATAACCCTCATTGTTTGAAAATAGCGTTTTCTAGCCTATTTTTCAATTATCTCAATAACCGTTGAAGTTACAAACTTGGAACTGGTTTCATTGAATTCAGCTAATGTTTCATGGTTGAAACATAATTGATTATTTTAGAACCTCACTAAAGTCTCTAAATAATTAGAAAAATTAATATATTTTGAAAAATCTCAATTTTCCGCCCTTGTTATCGCGGTACCAGAGCGTTTTTTTGGGGGGTCCCATGGAACTTTTTTGTCTTCTTGGTGTAAGGAATCAGCCTGAGAAGTATTGCACATTCCTCCTGAAACACCCTGTATATGTAGCTTATTATTCTAAAGCCCATTATTTATTTATTTATTTATTTTACAGACACTAACAACTTATTGGTTAAAAACACAGACTTATGTCCAAAACGTCTTCATACCAAATTTTAATGAATAATAAAGTTCTAAACTAGGTTTTTTTTTCGTAGCACTTCAATTAAGAATAAATTTATAGTCCAGGAGAAATACCAAATTATGAAAATTTTGAATTTAGAGCAATAGGTTATTCCAAATGAATCAATTCACCAAAGCTTAATTTAAAAAAAAAAACATATTAATGAATCAGATCACAGTTTCATAGGCTGGTATAGAAATGCACACAAAAGTGCAAGAATATAACTTACATATTCGAGTTGTTTCTTAATTCTTGTTTCTGTTGTAATAGCTTTCATGTTATCTTCATTACCAAGAACCTCTTCTTGTTTCCTAAAAATACGGTTTATAAAATTGAAATCCTCAAATCAGTAGAAATTTTTTTAAGTAGTCATATGAAAAAACAAGACAGATATTTTCTCAAACCATCTTGGGCAATATAGCTGTAATAAACAGGATCCATAACGATTATTAATAATAGTCTCATTTGTACTATTGATCTATTCCTGTTTATTGCTGAATTCTTGAAAAATGCTAGAAATTCTTATTGTTTCGTGCCTTATCGTGATGAATTCATTTTATTTAAATTCAATAATATTTTTCTATTCCTCTTCAATTTTCTTTTCTTTCAAATAATGAAGAGTAAAAAAATATAGTTTGATTGAAAGTCACTAGTTTCAATAAATCTAATTTTAGAAAAACTTTTCGCTCTATGACTATGTTCTTCAAAATTGATCTACTAGAACAAAACAGTTTCAAACATCTAAGTTCACAGAAAACGGATTTGTTTCAAGTCGACTGAGTTGAGCAGCTTAGTCAGTATATACTTACGGTGTTCAATGATAGAACTTCTCACGCACTTCCAAGCTAAACAAGTTCGAAGCAGACTACTCAGTCGAAATGAAACTGTTTGAAACTTCGAAACATGAAACCTTGTCTCTTCCGATTTTTTGTTCTCTATAGCTTTGAAAAATTCTTCAAAACCGTTAATTAGCCAATCGTAGTGATTCATGGTAATACCACCTTAAGAATTGAAATATTACGTTAATTGGAAGGATTTGAATTTATGAATTAGTTTTTGTTAACATGTGTGATATAATGCCACGTTTACACTGGAATGTTAATAACATTTGTTAATAACTTTTTTGAATAACTAATTATTATATAGACTTATATATTACTAGCCGGCAGGCTCGCTTCGCTCGCCTTCACCGCCTAGCCGGGCTCCGCCCTGGACCCCCGACAGCTTCAGCAGTATCAGTGAGTCAAACATGCTCGCTTCGCTCGCCTGCATAACCTCTGTCAGTGTAAGCTGAGACAAACACTCGCTTCGCTCGCCTGTAAATTCCGTTCAGAAGGGATTCAAAACTTGATGAACACAGCATTTCTAGACCTAATCTGGACCTGTTCACCAAATTTCGACATTTTCTACCAATTTATTCTCGAAAAATCCAAAAAAACTCTGAAAATTCCGAAAAATAGTTGAACGTTAATATTGAGCGTAACCTTGGGAAGAATATCGGACATAGTTTGAAACTTGATTCAATATCTTCCAAATTAGTTTATAATCTCGCTGAACCATTGAATTTACAGTAAGGATTGGTCGTATCAAGGCGGAAGATATGCAACCCGCAATACATCTACAATTTTAAAAAACCTGATTACTGGCGTAATCTTGAACGGAATTAAAAAATATCTTAACACAACATTTCTAGACCTTATCTGAACCTACCTACCAAATATCAACATTTTCTACTGATTGGTTCTCGAAAAAAATTGAGAAAACTATAGAAAAACTTGAATATTAGGCGTATCCTTGAAAAGTTCCTAAAATCCGTTCTTAGCGCGCGTTTAAACGTCCAACTGAACATGCCTGCCAAATTTGAACGCATTCGGTTCAGTGGATTTTTAGTTCTGGTGATGAATGAATGAATGAATTTATCAGTCAGTCAGTGCCATTTCGCTTTTATAGATATAGATATAAAAGTTATGAACAAATGTTATTAACATTCCGGTGTAAACGTGGCTTAAAAAACTCACATAGGTACACCATCCTTATTGAGCCAAAGACCTTCTCCGCCTCCGAATGTCAAGCCCACATAACCCATTACTCCGCTATTGTTGGGCAGAGCACATGATGCAAAGTACAATCGTCCATCCTCAGATTCATATTGGTAATCGGCCATATTCAGCTCTCTGTCTGGGTCTTCGATGATTCCTCCATCATCTTCCTGCAGATCAAAGGGAAAAATATAAATGTTATTTGAAAGAGTATAGGCCTGATGAATAAATAAATAAATAAATATAAATAATAATAATTTTATTTCCTTAAAAAACAAACAAAAAACAAAAATGAACAAAACAGCAAGCAAATGTAATGAGTACAATTTAAATTTAAATCCAGTTAGTGTTTAAAGAATTAAAGAATAAAGTTTCAATTTTTTATTTATTTTTATTGGAAATTAACCTACTCAACTATGGGAACCCCATGTGTAGAGTAGGTAAATGTGTTGAGCGTATAAAACTACTAAATCCAAACTAAGAGGATGATTCACTTCAATTTAGATAAAAAAAACAATGCTCTTCATCAATCACTATTGTGGTTTCCCCATTATTTTCGATCATTCCTTGTTATGAAACATGTTATGACCTGTGTAGAATTTAACGTTTACGACTAACAAGTAAAGGTGGAAGATCAAGTTCAGGTGAAATATGTGAAGACTATGACAATAATTCAACTAATGACGGATAGTTGATTTTGTGGTGTGAGTAAGAAGTTCATTACCGTATACCGGTAACTCCAATAATATAATGAAGAGCATTATATTCTATATTTGGATTTTTCAATAGCCTACTTTAAAACATTATAATTCGCACTTTCAACACTGTTTAATTTAAAATGAATCAGCACAATTTTCCAAACTTAAGATCCATTCTAATTTTTTTTCTCATCAGAACATTTTCATTTTTGAAAACCTATCAAAATATAGGTCGAAAAATTTCGTTTAAAAATATTCTGAAATTACTTTTGTAAACTATGACTGAACTAGCTCTTATGTAGAATATGAAAATGGTCTACAATAATTTTTTTTTCAAATCAAGACCCTCTTTAGCTGGATGCTCCGCAAAACTCAATTGTACTTGATATTAGTTATCATATTTTATTATCATCATCTCCTTTTTTGAAAGAGTAGATTCTGCATGATTTGTTGGAGTCATCCATTTATTGGATATTGCAGCTAATCTTTTACTAAAATTACTTACTTCTTTTGGAGTGAGGCCGAATACTTCAGCCGCATTTGGAAGTTTTCCATGGGGAGGTGGACCAGCAAACGGGCCTTTCACCTTGTTGTCTTGCATGGCGACCAGGAGCTGTGCCAGAAACATGTTTCTGTTTCGTTTCGCCTCTACGCCGTACATTGGCTCGCCCGCCAATCTTTCTAGCCATCTCTGCAATTATACATACCGGTACTCAAAGTTCAATATTAGTTTTGTAATAAACATGTAATTTATTTGTACTTTCAATAATATATTCATTTAATAAATGAATCTTTCAAAAAAATCGTTCATATAAATCTTAACCCATCAATCAATCACCCTGTTAGATTTTCCAAAGTTTAAAAAAGGTTTTTTAACATTAGCCTACTAAATATTAATTTTTATTTCAAGACGATTAAAAAAAAATTGTGGATGAAATTGTATACTACTGTAATTTTTTTATTAAATATTCTTTTGTTTTCCCTTTTACTTTAAATACCGTACTCTGCCTTTCATTTACATTTCAAATATGATTCAAGCAAAGCAATCTCATCTGTAGCATAGAAGAACTTCTATCCTTAGGCCCATTCTACACGGGCGTAGCAAACGCAGCGTTAACGTCGCGTTAACGCGTCAAATTTTTTGCAAACTACACAAGGCGTAGCAAACGCGTGAAGAGAAAATCAAAATGGCTGATGAACCTAACCTAGAAAAAGTGATACAAAACCCGGCTGATCAACGCGCGCTCAACAGAACACATTGTGTTGAATGGTCTTGTCTACACAAGCAAAATAATCACGCGTTCTCAACGCGTTGCTAACGCCCAGCTAACGCTGACTTCGAATTTGGCAACGCGTTGACGCCCACTAACGTTGTGAAAACGCGTAATCATTTCGCTTGTGTAGACAAGCCCATCTAACACAATGTGTTCTGTCGAGCACGTTGCCAACGCGACGTTAACGCCGCGTTTGCTATGCCCTTGTAGAATGGGTCTTACTCTATGGTGTTTACTCTATCTGTTGTAGAAATTGATCAATCAAGTTTTAATATAAGTAGGCTACCATATAAGAGCTACTGTAGGCTACTGTTGGCTGTAGTAATGCAAGAATATATAGCCTATAAGAATTTTTTTTTTCTTTTTTAAAAAGTTACTACAACTTATAATTTTAACTTACATTCATTGTTTTTTTATTTGATTCATTGTAACTGTTTTCTTATTGAATATTCTAATTCATTCAAATAAAATATTCTGGGCCTTTTGCACTATCTGGCTGTTGTAAATGATTTCACTAGGTAATTTGAAAATTACATGATTTAAACCAAACTGATAAAAATAATTTTCATTTATTTATTTAAAACAGATACTGTATTCAAATTTATCTGTAGTTTGCAGTCCACCTTATTATCATTATATAAGCAGTGGCTGCTCAAGGATTGAATCAAGGGGTAAAAATAAGGACACCGGTACTTGTCATGCCATAACTAAAGGCAAACTGATAAGATCTATTCTATCTGATGTAAATTAGTCAACCCCTGTAATCCTTAGGCTCTTTCCAAGTATAAACCACTAATGCATCAACCACTGCATTTCATCATCAAGTTTAATCATTGGAAAAATGAGTGTTCCATGTTACAAAAAATACAAATTGTCTTTTTCTGACCTTTGGGTACTGTTAGGTACCATAGGCTATTGTACCATGGCTATACGATTGGCCATTGTACACTGAAATGGTGAAAATTAGTTAAAATAATATTTTATAGTATTTAGCAATCTATTTAAATATAAAACAGGCCAAATTCTTTAGCATATGAAAGTCCAAACTTGTTTGGAAAGGAGGCACAAGACCAAATAGGCCTGAAAATATATTTTATATTACTGATGATACTGAGAAAATATCTTCCATATCAATTAAACCCATATTCTCATTATGCAGAACTAATCAATGACTTTGAAATTATTTACAAATCAAATATCAATTTATTCCCATACATATCAATGTAACCCTTAAAGTATGTATTACAAAATATGTACCTCAAACATATCTGATACATATTATTTAAGGCAGAATTGATACGTAACTCCCAATACTTTCCAATATGTATCAGATACATATCTGCTAAACCTACCCACAATGCATTAGTAACTGTGTCTCTGCTTGTGTGCTCTTTCTGAACTGAAATTTTCTGTTGTGAGAAGTGATGAAATGTAAGCTGATATGATTGTGGAGACAAAACCAGAATAGTACTTTTAAAAGGATGAAAATTGTTTATTTGAATGTGATATTATAATATATTACTTATTATATAAATCTGTGTTTCATTTATGAATTGATTTGAATCTATGATCCAATGCTAAGTAGGCTATTGATTGCATTCAGTATTTTGAGGTTAAGTTTCTTATTATCTTTTTATGTCTTTCCAAATGGGATTAACTGGATTATTATGATTTTATTTCAACAATTACAAATATCAATATCATCATTTGATAATAATTTATTTTCAAGTATTTTGGCAATTCTTTTTTCTTAGTTACATATTAGAATTATATTTGCTGAAAAGTTTTTAAAGTGAATCGATAATATTGAAATCCTATGTTTATCTTGTTTATTTCTGGAACTTAAAAGTGGACTTTTATCGAAATTCAAAATTGTTTGTGATAAAATATTTTTGGAAGTGAGAAATTATAATTTTAAGTGAAAGTGGACATTGTAGATAGACATATAACCTACATCTTAAACCTTCATCATTCATCATCACTCATTCACCCTTTGCTTAAAATACTTGGAAACCAAGTCGCAATTGTAAAGAAAGAATAAAGAATAGATGTATATCCAAGACATGAGGGTGATACATATCAGATACGTATAATCGATACCTAAATAATATGTATCTCAAAAGCGGACATTTTCACGTATCAGATACATAAATTTACATATCTGATACATACTGTAAGTATCAATGGAACTTATCTAATACATATCTGATATGTTCATGTGCTATGTGGGTAGTAGATGAATTATTCAACAAATAGTATTGATAATAATTACTCTCAACAGAAAAGAAAAAAACTGAAAAGAAGAAATTGCTTGAAACTACAAGAATACTGTCTATTAAATACTGTAATCATTATTACAGAATTGACACATAAGATAATTAGCCTATGAATCTTATAAGCTTATTTATAAATTGTAAAAATGAAAATAAGAGAAAATGGTAGTGATAAAAGTTGTAAGCTTCTAAAACTGCATGTACTGAGGTGCTTCAATCTCCAGTTATAGCTTTCTAGTGACTAATTTATTATCATTTTATATTGTTGGCTAATTAAATAAGTCAAGTGTAAGAAAAAGTTTAAACAGTATTATGCAGGTAACATGTATATGTGCATAGTATCTGCATATTATACAGGTACTATGTCATAGGCGTATAAAGGATTAATTCCTTAAAGAATGTATTTCTCAGGTACCGGGTATATCTATAATATTGTTACTGTTGTTGTTCTTTTATGTATTGATTTGATCAAGTTACTTTCTAACTTTGAAAATTATAAATGCTAAAAAAAGCATTGAACCAAAAATAACTAAGTTGTCTAACTCAGAAGTTTTAAAATAATTTATTAAAATTTTCATCAAAAAATAGTCATTTGAAAAGTTTTAAATATTTAGTCTACAAAAATGTGAGACTAGACAATCACTGTATAATATTGTTTGCAATCTTATATGATCTAGAATGGATAAAATTTGAACCGCCACTGAATACATACCACACAGTGATCATAATCTCTTGGTCTGGTGACATTACTGATAAAATTATTTGTAAATTGAAGATAGAATAAATGGTCTTCATCCAACTTGGATTCGACTGAGAAACCATATTTCTGTGGCTGAGGTTCATCATCATCTTCTTCATCCATTTTTTCAAATTTTCAAGCTTATCCCACAACAAATTTTAAAATATTTTTGCTGGAAAACTATTATTTTTGTCTAGCTGAGGATAAAAACATTTCAATTATCATTGAATAGATCAAAATTTCCTATTTGACTGGGGTTTTTGTATTGTAATTCTTTTGACATTACAAGTTATAGAGCTCAATAAACTCAACAGTTGTTATGTGTTAATTAAACAAAATCTATTTTTTTATTCCTCTCCTATAAAGCAAAAGTCAGTTGATAGTTAAAACATATTGAATTCATGTTGTCTCAAAAGTCCATCAAGATTTTATATTGGTTGATAAGATCATATGTTAACACTGCACGATTCTTGAGCAGGTGGTTATATAGAATAATAATATTCTATACACCACCTTTTTGGTTCTCCTCAATCTTTTGGGGGCGATTTCTGCTTCTGATGACTTTGTTGGTGGCGATTGGGGAGTGATAAGAGATCACAATAGTAGTTTATGCAACGGTTGTATAATGGGAGCCTTTATAGCATGAGGTGAGATGTAAGTTAGAGCCACGAGCAAAGCAAGTGCTCTAAATATCTCACGAATGCTATAAAGGCCTAATACAACCGTTACATACACTATTTTATCTACGACCACCAGTGTAGTTATCAGTATCAGACCAGTATCAAGCTATAGACCACCAGTATCAAGCTATCTGTAAGTGTATGCTATTATAAAAATCAACATACCGTTGTTTATTTAACTTCTTTTGTCTTCATCCTACTTGAACTGTTATGATAATCAACTTATTACTTGTTAATAATATGTTAAAAATAACATATCAGTCAGAACCATAAAACACATTTGACAAGCAACAAAATCGTGAGTGTTGTTGTATAAGTGAAAGTTATTAACATATTCACTAACAAAGTTATAAGTAAGTTATATTAAACTATTTAAACTTTGGACTATTCAAATTAGTTGAATATTCAAATACGTTAATTGGAATATTGACAAAAAAATACTGGTAGGCTACTCAATCCCAGTTGCAGTTTTGATTTTGAGGTTAGTTGAACACTGTTTACTTTTTATCACCTGGTTTCAAAACGAAACAAGGAATGTATCATAAAGTGGAATTTGGACTGTATCGAAAAGTTCCTCCTGTATTGAAAAATGTTCATTACAACACAGTTCTGAGATTCAGTTTTGAAATGGTAGTCATTTCGATTTCAATTGTAAAACTGAAATAGGAATTTTTTAATACACCTGTAGATAAAGACCATTTCAATGGTCATTATAATATAATACATTAGGCTACTGTAAAATAATTCATTTCAAGTTTTATATTAAATCAAACTCAAAGACCAGGGCCCCATTTCTCAAAAGTCACTAGTCACCAATTTCCCATTTGAATGCATGCATTTCGAATTCACCAGGTGAAAAAGTCACCTGTGATTTTCAATGGAATAAATAACCGACTTGTTACTTTTTTGTAACATTACATCCACAAGAACTTTTTCCAAACATCTTGAACAGCTGTTTCAATACATTTCTGAAATTTATTGAATAACCTATTTTGCCTAACATTTTCAATCTAAGACATATTACAATAATAAAATTGGTGACAGAATATGTTTATACATAACCATCTATCAATTCTCAAACTTTAATGTACAAAACAAGATGGCGGCAATATGGGCCTAGCCAAGCATAATAGCAATAGTTCAACTTGCTATTCTTCAGAAGTAATAAGACAGAAATAGCATATTTTTTATTGTTAAACATTATGATATTAGAATATAATAAATATCCAATACAAAATTAAAAATCATTACAATATGATGAATTTCAAACTAGAATCTGACTTATAATTCTATGTGAAAAATAGAAATTCAAGACACTCAAATTCTAATCAGTTTTCCCTAACAGCATGTTTGCACTTCACTTGCTGCTCATTTTAACTATCTTCTGTCACTGAAACTTTCCCCTAATATTTCCAGTTGCTATTTTGATTTGATTTTTTCCTCCAGTTGGTAAGTTTGAGAAATCTTAATATTGTCTTCTTTACACTCCAGTATGCATCCAAAAAATTAAATTTTCACTCCTCGAGACGTGTTTTTAGAGTACTATTTAAGCTTTTGAGTTGAGTATTTTTACTTGTATCTTTACTTGGTATTTTTTATTTGTATCCAAGCGAGAATTGATAGATGGTTATGGTTTATAATATATTATGTTCAATACATATAGTCCAGTCAATAAAGCCTGTCAACATGGGTATAGAGTGCATGAAAATATGCCCCAATTTTTGACCTCAGGGATTTGTTTAGACTAGTTAGGAGGTTAACATAATAAAAGTCCCTGGACCTGGGGGGTGAGCATAGGGCGGGAGGAGGGTTTAGGAGGTACAATTTTTCAGTTTTTCGCATAAAACCCAAAACGGGGTGGCTACAAGTGTTCCAAAAAAACCACTTCTGAAAGCCAGCGCAGCCACAGCCATTATTCGTCAACGCCACAGCCTATCGTCTGTCTTCTGCCTTCTATCATTTTGTATTTGACCAAAGAGTCTGTTAGTTCTGTTTACTATAACATAACCTTATTCATGGTTTTGTTGAGTGTTATTATAACAGATAATATGTCATTCTAAATCAAATATTTATAAGATTTTCAATAAAATTAGAGCTCTGGAAGATTTTTTCAAGTTGGAGGGGTTTAAAAGTTCTTAAGCAGGCCTAGGATATACTACCGGATATACATATACTGAATACGGTATAAGCTAAGATAGGCTGACACTAAATTTGATTCAAACATTCAGTGTGTAAATATACAATTTAATTATCATCATGAATAATTATTGGCCCAAGAATGATGTATTTCAATTTTAAATAAAGTTATTCCTGAAAGTTACAACAATTAACTTAACTTTGGTAAGCTTTGGTAGGCTAGTTCAAAACTTTATTCTGCCAGGCTGCTTTTTGAAACAATTAAACAATTAATGGACAACTTAATAACTTATTACATTCTATAATTTGTAAATTGAAAAAAGTGCGCAATTTTTTGTCTAGGATAGGGAAATCAATGCTGAATTTTTGACTAGAGGAACTCTGTGATGTCAAAATTATAACTTTAGCCTTGCGCAGACCAATGCGTCGCGAATTCGTTGCGGTGGTTCCAAGAATTTGGACTCCGATTTTGAGATGAAGGTTTCGGTGCAAAATATTTGTAATGCTGGGGCACGCACACCAAAGCCGAAATAATCGTAACTTAGAGCACGGGAGTATTTGAGTATTTAGCCTAACCAACCTAATGTTTCAATAGTAGGGTGGAAGAGATACTGAAATTAACTATAATAATGATGCTGTAATACAATAATAATATCCTGAGTTATGATATAACCTACTAGTAAGGTGCCTAATAAATGCTCAAAAGCTCCCCAGATAGCACACAAAGTGAAAATCGCGTTTTTTTCACGTGTAAAAGAAGTGAAAAGGTGAAAAGTTAAAATTGAATGGTCTTTTTCACGTATAATTCACGTGAAAAAAGTGAAAGTGGAAAACTAGTGAAATTGATAACGTGATATTCACGTAGAAAAGGTGAAAGTGGAAAAATAGTGAAATTGATAACGTGGAATTATTGTGAAAAAATGATGAAATCTGATTAATGATTTTCACCTTTTTCCATATGAAATATCATAGCCTATGTATTATATGTGATTTTTATGAAATACATATTACATATATACATTTATATCACAATGATTAATATTTTATCATAGTTATTTGTTTCATTTTTCAATTCAGTATATGAAACGACCCATTATTTTGTAATTTTACAGTACATATAAATTTATATCAATAAAATGTAAGCTCAACATCAAATTAAACACTAATAATAAAAGTTTGAAAAAAATCTTGATACTTAGAAGAGATAATAATATTTTTATTTGGTAAACTATCAAAAATTCATCATCCTAAAATGTTGACTTGAAAAATTTTACCAAGTCATTTATAAAATTTTACAAAAGTAATTTACAAATTTTACAAGTCATTTACAAAAAGCTAATAGCTCGAAAACAGTGCGTGTGACATTGATTTTCCATAGGAAGAAAAATGCTTAGAATTTAATTCTACATCTGGTTCAGTGTTCAAAAAGCGATATTTCGCGAAAAAAAGTTTTACTTGAAAATTTTTCAGTTATTGAATCAGCGCGAAACGCTAAATAGCTCGAAAACGGTGTATGTGACATTGATTTTTCATAGAAAGAAAAATGCTTAGAATTTAATTTTACATCTGGTTCAGTGTTCAAAAAGTGATATTTTGCGAAAAAATTTTTACTTGAAAATTTTTCAGTTATTGAATCAGCGCGAAACGCTAAATAGCTCGAAAACGGTGCGTCTGACATAATTTTTTCATGAGAAGAAAAATGCTTAGAATTTGATTCTTTGTCTGGTGCAGTGCTCAAAAAGTTATATTTCGAGAAAAAATGTTAATTTTAACTTTTACTGGCTGCTTAAAAAAACGCCAGCAATAATTTTGGCCCTGCATGGAGAAGGAGAGGTGGGGGAGTTTTACAAAAATTCAGGAACGTTTCTCTTTACACAAGTATCTTTCCCCTAAATTTTCAAATCGATCAGTCCATAACCAATAAATTTATTAAAATTTTTCGAATTCAATGTGGGTAAGCCATCATGAGAGAAGAATTTTTGTATCACCCACCTAGACAATGAATGAGATTATTTTCTACTCCTCATTTTATTTTTTATAAAACTTATTCATCCATATTTTGGCTTTTCTGCACTCGAGATAATCTTTTTGAAGTTCTTTCATTGTCTGCAAAAACCATTAGGATTTCTCCATGGTACAGTTTGTCTGTAATGGACACTATCTTATGCAACTACATTATATAAAATTATTAACAAACTTCATCAAGATGTCTTCTTGTGCTTTATCAGTTCCATGTTGTTGTTATTTTGAAGAATGTATTATATTTTTCTACTATTAACTATTAAATTGAAAAGTGCGCAAGTTCAAAATTCGCGCCCAACTATAAGCTTACTTTTGGATACGCAGTCGATACTAATGATCGATTATCGATTTCTTTTCTTAGTTCATTTTCGCGGTTCTCGTAGTGTTGAAACAAAACATTACAGTGGATTTATCTCTATAAGTTTGGTAAGTACCAGTAGGTACGTTTATTGTAGTAATAATAACCATTGGTAAAATCCTATACTTAATAAATTAATTTTCTGGAATGTTCTAATTTGATTTGATCAACTCTACTTTCTGCCTAACATTAATATTTTATAGGTTATGTAACTGAAATTCAGTTTGGCCTACTGCACTGAATTTGAATTTTAATTGATAAATTCAATTCACTGTAAAATTCATTTTTATGATAGTGGTACGTAATGGCACGTAATTTCATTTCAGATCAACTTTCTCTTGCGCCTTGGTGGGGCTGACATGAAGAAGAGTGCTGCATCACTTAATGGTTGATGAGATTGCCAGTAAATTCTGTTGGGCTGACCAGAACAGAAAACGTGCCTTCAGTTGTCTGGGAATAAAATTCGTAATTTTCAGTAAGTACCTTAAATTCAAATTCTCAATAATATTTGTTCTAAAAATTGGAAGTTTCCTGTGATAGCTTTTAAATTAATTTTGTGATTCTTCATATTTTCTTTTTTACAAGTACGGTACATGAACTGCTTTACTATTATTATATCTCTTGGAAGAGTAAAAATTTATTGTCATCATCAACTTGCAAAATGTTAATTCAAGATCTGCACAAGCATAGAATGAATCATTGCTATACCTTGTAATTTTTCACTTCTTTGGGAGATTGGCTGTCATTAGTAAAGATAGTCAGTCATTTCCCATCTCTAGAGGAATATCATCTGTTGCATTGCATTCTAACTGATTAACTGCATGTTATTCAGAGGTGTTCTGTGCCGTCATATTGTTACAAAAACTGGCTTATGGTTGAGAGAATCAACGTGCTAACCACTCATTTCCTCTATCCTGGTTGATGATTTTTCGCCTGCTGTATGGTCTGTCCGGGCGGGGAGGGTATTCAAGTGGTGTGGGAGGTGGCTTTGGCTCGGACAGTGTTGGTTTGGGGACTGTGGGTTCTGTTTGAGAATGTATGACTTTTGGGCCGATATCGCCCAGTCTGGAGTCGTTTTACCGTATGCTGGGGTGTCTTCATTGCTTGGATGGACTGTACAGTGGAGTAAATATGAAACTGGCAACCAGCTGATAGAACTAGGCCCTTCATGGGCTGTTGAGCCATTGATAAACAAACCTAGTAATTTAGTTTCTCTTCCATTAAATAAAACAAATGGACATGGCCTGTTACATAATTTTTCCACTCTTAGGCCTAATATTTTCTGCCCTCTAAGCTTATTCTGGTTAGTTTATTTCGTAAAACCCTTCATCATAATATTATACCAGACCTATATTTTACTTGCTTAACACAACTCCATATTGAAATACTAACATTTCAAGTTGCTATTGGACATTTTCTGATTATTTTCATGTATCATTAAATAACTGTGTGTATACTATTTTTTCAATTACAGCCTTTCAATATCCAATGATTATTCCAAAATAATTCCTGTATAAATTATCATGTCTGTATATAACCTATTATTTATAAAATTTTATCAATAAAGGTGCATTTTGGTGAAAGCAATTATTGCTGGATTTTGAGTTGCTTGTGATAGCAAAATGGCTGGTAATCCTATGCTCCAATAATGTATGGGAGCAGTCAGCCATATTATTGAACACAACCAAGATTGTTAATCAGCTTCAATCAAAACCAACCTTATAGTAGCAGTGATGAAGTAATATTATCATCGTTATTTTACTTCATTTAAACTGATGTATTTTATTCTAAAGGAAATTTCTGTTGATTGTCCACTGATCATCAAACATCAAGAAGACTGAGTATTGTTCCCCATATTAATATAATGATGAAATATTTGATTTTGAGCAATTTATCCTTGAAGTATCCGTTATTGCAGTGAATTTACAACCGAGTTATCAAAAAGTATCAGGATCAATTACTATTTAAAATTGTTTGCTTTTTAGTAACTGTCTTTTTATTGACTTTTATTGTTTTTTCCCAATTAGGAGCTGTTATAAATCTTCATCTTAATGGAACAGAGAAAGAGTTAGAGCAAGCCACAAAAGTTTGGTTGAGGCTATCCAAGAATAGACAGCTGAGCAGGGATAAAGCAAGGTATGTATTAGTATATTTTGCACCTATTACTAGGTCTGAAACTGTTTTTTCACTCTTGACAAGTATAGAAATTGCCTATGCAGAAGTTTTTTGGATAACTCAAACTATTCAAATAATTTTTTATGCATTATTGATATGGTCCATGTGTGCTGAGAAAAACATTTCTCACCCAGCTCTGTCCACTGCAAATTCAAGAGTTAGGTCCTCCAGATTGAGGGTTGAGCGCATGGCTAACCACCCTGCCCTGTTAAAACTCAATTGTTATAAAAACTAGAAATGCCTCAGAAACGGACCGGAATAAAAGAAGTAATGAACAGATACCTCATGACAGAATTAGGATGACAGAAAACAAAAGACAATCAGAAGGGACAGAAATCTATTTCTTGCCACAAGGAATGTCTGAACTTTGAACAGAGCAGGAGCAGGATCTGAGAAAGATGGGTATCAGGGGATGGAGTAGAAAGGCTAGTGACTGGGAGGAGTGGAGAGGCGTTTTGAAGGAGGTCAAGGCCCTTAACGGGCTGTAGCACCATGGAGTAAGTAATTCAAGAGTTAAATTCTCTTCTGAACAGCAGGAAACTTTTCTACTAATAAATGAACATAATATCTTATTTATTATATTTCACCGTCTCATGTCTGCTTCCCATTCTGGGTGAAATGGGCCCAATAAACTTAATTACTGAATTAATAAGATTATCATTTGAAAGAAACTGATCATGGCTCATGAAAAACTGAAAAACGGTGCTCATGGCACCGATTGCTTAATTCCTCATTCCAATTTAGTCCTCTAATTTGAACTATTTATCTTTTATATGATAGAGAGGTGGTGTTTGTGCAAAATGCAAGCTTGGATTTTGCCAGGCATCTGAAAGAACAGTACCTAATATTCTCAATATACAAATTTTGTATAGCTTCAGATAATATTGATATTTTTCAAGTTCAAATTTCAAGATTTCTCGAAATTGATGCTGGAAGTACATGAACATTGCAATAATTTCAATTAGCTTTCAAAATTTGCCTCAAAGAAATTTTGAGACCCCGTGTAGTACGTACATTATTTGGGTACCTGTTATTATTTTAATCAACATACATCTGGGAGATTCTTATAATTATGCTCTTTAAATTGATACAATTCTTTTATAAACATTCAACAGTAGCCCAAGTCAATCATAATAGAATGTACAGGGTGATTAGAAAAGATTGTTGGTTTTAATATATCAAATTAGGAGGTTTATTTAAACCAAAAACATAAAATCAATACATGAACGCATGTTTATTTGATTTTCTGATATAATGCATGAAAAATTATATAATGCACATGTCCTCATCTACTGCACTGGCATGCATTAACTCTGTCCATGACATTCACTACCATAGTATGGTCAAGCAGACTGGAAAGATGGGAAAATGACTCAATAATGGTTCAAAAGTTCCAAATCTGGTCTCCAACTTTAGAGCAGAATGTTTATTTTATACAATTTGGGACAAAATTTATAATTTTTGAACTGATATTGACTGGGCTGGAGTCCGGTCTTGCCAGATGTCTTCTTTGCTCGTCCATACTGTAATAGTTGATGTAATAGTTGGACAGAGTTGATGTGTGCCAGTGCAGTAGAGGAGGACACATCCATGACATCATTCCTCATGTATTAAATAAGGAAGTCAGATGAATATGTTCATGTATTATACACTTTAAGTAATACTTTTAAAGTTTTAAAAAAGGTATTTGATTTTTTTCATTTTATTTATCAATTATTTTAAATAGCCCAAAGTTTAAAGTTTAATTTTCACATTATGTTTTTGGTTGAAATAAACCTCCTAAGTTGATACATTAAAACCGATGCTCTTTTTGAATCACCCTATAGTACATACTTTTAATCAAGAGGAATTGTCTTAAATGGATGATTATGAGAGATTACTACGTTTTGGGCAGTAGGGACCAATGACTTGACATTTCCAGAAAGACGTGAGTGACAAAGCAAATTCTGGTCAGAGGCTTTGCCATCAACTGGGTTTGAACCCAGGAACCTTATTAGACTGATGAGCAGACCTAAGCTATAGCCCTCTGGGATAATGTAACTCCAAAAAAAAGTCCAATTTCAATTGAATCCTATTAGGTCAGATATATGTTAGAATAATTGTAGAAGCGTTATGTAACTGTCTACAGTTCTTTAATGAACTCTCACAGACAGTCCTTGAAGAGTTGAGAATGTGGTCTCACTGACCACTGGCAGACAGTCCTGTATTTTTTTCAATTTAGTTGAGAATAAAAAAATAGCAGTTGTTCGATCACAATCTGCCAAATTGAGTTGCAAATTTCTGTATCTGTGGACGCAAAATGTATTCACAAGATTGGCACAACACTGATAATTTGATATAAAATTCTTTTTTTCACAGGAAGGGACAGAATTCTTGGACCGATGACAATTAACTGTGCAGAGAACTGTTGTTGGTGTTCCAAGATAAAGTTGTACTGTATATAATATTATTTGAACTCGAGTAAAAGGATAATCTATGTAAGTTATCTCATAATTATCAATCCATTCTTAGATCTAATTGACTAGTTTTTAAAAGATTATTTAGTTTTATCCACTTCATTCCACAAAACCATATTATTATTGTATTTTCAATTATGGTTTTATGTTCCTACTTCTAATAGGCCTAAGTGTTGAAGAGGTTCACTAAATGTTATTTTATTGATTAGGTGTTATTATTCTACCTCTTGGATTCTATATAAATCTTTCCCTTAATAGTTTTGAAAGTACAGTATATCATAATTATTATCAATCCATTAATACAATTACAATTAGTCAATTGACTAGTATTTAGAAGCTTATTTAGTATTTTTCACTTCATCCCATATAAATATATTGTACTTTGATGTTATTTTCTATCTTCTGTTTTGAAAGAGGTCTACTGATTTTTTTTTTGACTGATTAGGTTAGGTGTTATTATTCTAGCTCCTGTTTTATTATATGCATCTCATAAAAATCTACTGTATTTTGAATTGTGGTGTTATTTTGTTATTTCTAGTACTGTATTGAAGTTATAAAAGTCTCCCAAATGTTCTATACTCAATTCATCATTCTTTAAAAGTCTTTCCTTATTTTTATCATAAATATTGTTTAAATAACTCATGAAATTGTTAAATCATGTAATTTTCAAAATTTGTCTAGAGAACTAATTGGTTAATGTACTTTCAACCTATTATTTCAATTCTCACAAGTCTTCAGACTATTTTTTAAATAAATTATATTATAATATATACTACTGTTGTTTATTTTCCTTTTTCTGTTATTGTTTCCTTTTCCTTTAGCTTCCTTTTCAGGAGAATGACAACCCTTTTCCTGGTTGATGACAAATTTTTGAGACTTAAATGTTTGTAACATTATAAAATTTTGCATTCAAATGATTTCTGTCAATTTCAATTTTTCAATCAAATCATTACTGCCTTCCCAAATTAAATTTAGCAATAATCAGGCCTACTACAGGTAACCAACTACAATAATTTTATAAATCTATTTTAATCAAAGTTCATAACAGCAGTTATGTGGTTCATGAACCACTAACCTTGATATTTTCCAATATTATTTTAATATTAAATGTATTTTTCAAGTGAAATTTTGGGAAATAAGGTGTGGAAATAACGTGAAAATAACGTGGCAAATGTTGAAGAAACCCGTTATTTTCACGTTTTGTTTTCACGTTTTATTCACGCGATTAAGTGTCCCGCTTCCACCTTTCCTTCACGTGAAAAAAACGTGATTTTCTCGATATTTTCACCGGAAAAAAACGTGGAAAAGTGAAACTGAAAACGTGTTTATTAGGTGAAAAAAACGTTTGTGTGTTATCTGGGCTGTAGTCAATGAATTCTCACTTCATTTAAAATCCATGCTGGAATCTACGTGTGATTATTGATATGGATTCTAATACTGTATCTGTGATATTCAAGTACACTGCTTTGGGATCCATTTTATTGCTGTTGAGCTTAATAAAAAATATGTTGAGATTCACAATAAAATATCAATTTTTATTAGTTGTAAGTGTAGGCTACATTTTTTAGTCTATGAGCGGTGATGACTTAAAATTGAAACAAAAGTGGAAAATATATTGTCAAATGATAAAATTGTTTCATAAACTTCCTATCTGAAAATCAACTGGCAAACGCTGTCTTATTAATTTATTTTTATAATTTAAAATATCTACTGTAAATCTCTTGAATTTCAAAGATCAACCGATATAAAAGGCTTATAAGAGACAGACATTGGACTATATTATTCTCCTAACTTTCCCAATTTAGTATGCCTTATAGGCCTACATATCTTCGTTTTTCTAGCAAAATGAGTAATTGAGCTGGAGCAATAAAATAAAACTTAAATAATATTATTGATGGAGAATAATTATGGTCAGATAAAAATTCAAGGTGATAGATATACAAAGAGAAATGGATAGTCATAGCCTACTAATTAAAGTTTTATTTTAGTAGGTATATATAATGTCGCGTTTAAACCAGAAAGTTAATAACTTTTGTATAATAAGTTATATAATATATAAGTCTATATAATAATACGTTATTCAAAAAAGTTAACATTTCGGTGTAAACGCGGCATTAGAGTGTACAATTTACACTCTACGACACATTCAAGTGTCGTAGGTTGGAGATCCCTGGCCCACGGTACGGTACCGTGGTATGCCCAAGTACATTTTTTCCTATTTTTTTTAAAATAATTTTATACAACGAATTTATTAGGTACCAATCATTATAAATGTAATAATGATTTATTATTATAATAAATGTAATGTTATATAGTCATTAAAGGTACCGGTGCGTACCCACTAATTAAGTCCTATGGGTACCGCTATATTCATACAGGTATGTTATTATAGTACAGTTACAGTACCGTATTATCCTAGCCTATTCATTAATAACATAATAAAAGTTGACTTGTTAACACCCCTTCTCTATACGGTATGGTAGCCTATACTCAAACTTGCTATATAAATTAACAAATAAGTTAATTAAAAGTTCGGTCGTGGATTATAGCATAATATTTGAACAGCAGAAATTGTACTATAAATAATGAATGTTCCACAAATCTCTATTATTAAGCAGCTTATAAGGCAACCTTTATTGAGTAAATCAAGAAATGTATTATAATAGTTGGTCCATTACGCCAATATTTTATACAGTAATTAAAATATGGCAGGCCTTGGTCTATCCAATGTTAGTCAAAAAATTAAGAAGGTAGGAGATAATATAATAATCTAATAGTAAAATAGATCAAAGATTTGATTTCTAAACGCCTTGTAGACCCATTATTGGGTCTGAACTATAATATTATTGCAGTCTGGTAAACCAAAGTAAAGTAATTTTCCACAAAAATATATTTCCGCATTCAACGATAAAATAATCATCTACTACTGTATTTGAATTCCAGTACTGTATTAAAAATCATGTACTGTATGTGACGGACAGCTTTTGAATTTGGCGGTTAGATTGAACATCAACACTACAGCCTTCTGAATATATATATCAGAAGATAATTATTCATAAAATGTTTCATAAAATTATTGTTGATAATATTGTTGATAAATAATAAATTCATTATTTCAGAAGCAGGACCTTCTGAATACATAGTAAATACATCGTCAAGTCAAGGAGGTCTTGGTTTTTCGTTGTGGTCATGTATTGTCTGGGGTCGTACTAGTTTGAGGTAAATTGGGTGGGAATAGACAAACAGAGTACCAACCTAACGAAAAAAAGGCCGTAACCTGGTTTCATACTGCTATCCAAACGAATTTTTCTCCAGTTGGTAATCTTTAGCTCAGTGTTTCAGACGCACTACTCTATGGTTCCATCTATCTATGAACCGATCCTACAATTTTCTTCTGCTTCTGGTTCTGGTCTTGTGTTCTGATCTTTTTTGATCGTTCACGTCACGTCAGGTCCTTAAACTTTGTGGTTGAATTATAAATTTTTGAAATATCACAAAAATAATCAATTGAAATGGCTTCAAGAGTATTTGCTCCCCCTGTCGATGTTTCCCCATTCATCAGAGTAAGTTTAATAGTTTTATTCATTTGTAAATTACTGAAATAATGTGTCTTGGTTTATGAGTAAAATTGAAGGTTAAATTGAGGTCTTCAAATTTGAGCATGATGCGCTTAAAAATATTACTTCTTACATCCTTTATTGCTTATTTATACTTTTGTAATCCCATCAGACAATATTACTGGACTTGAGTCATTACACCTTTGCTGATATTATGTCTAATACTTGGTAATTGAATTATTCAACCAACTGTGTATGTTAATCGATAACCAAGTTCAAGCCCACTTTGATCCGTTTAAAACAATTATTAATTTTTGATAACTCAAACTCATTTAAATGTTACAATTCATTAAAATGTTTATAATTTTTTTAATTATCTTTTGGATCATTGGATTTTCATGTCTTACAGTATCTTATTTGAAATTAAAACCGCCTGAGATGCTGAAGAACTTAAAGCTACATTTGTGGACCAGATAGCTGGTGTCTAATTGGCCTACTTGTTGAGATCTTCAATAGGATTCAAATAAAAATTATAGTCTTGAAATAAAAATTATTTAATTGCTCCATTTTATCATATTGTAAATGTATTCTTGAAAAACCCTAACATATTATTACGGTATTTCAATTCAATTTTTTTTAAATTAAAAAATGAATTTATTTCGCACAACATAATTACATTATTACTAGGGTTACCATTACCCTATTGCTTGGGTCAAAAAAACCGGACACCTTGTGGCCTCGGGGGGGGGGGGGGGTGCTTACTATGTATGTAACCTAGCTAATACCTTGTATGTAACCAGGTGGTTACAAAAAACTCACTACAAAAAATCCAGTAAGAGATACAAACTATTTTAACATGATTAAATAATTTTAATTACTTTGAAATACCAATGAAATGTTACAATAAGCAAAATAAATATGGGCACCCCTAGGCGAAAATAAAATAAAATTATAGACTATAGAGTAGTAGGAACGCCACGCTCTACACATGATATCAACTCAATTAAGTACAGTACTTAAAATTAATTAAATTAACTAGTGTTACGGTTTCTTGAAAAAAATGACTAGGCCTAAATCTTATTGTAAATTAGTTACGTTTAATTTTCAATGTTATCTATGAACGATTCATTTACGAAAATCTGAACTACCGTACTATATGAAATGAATCAATAGGTACTTTTCTCATTGAATGAAGAATACCTTATTAAAATTCATGAAAACTGAAGGATAGGCAAGAAAATCCAATGTCTTGAGAATGAAATGAGATCATATTATACCAACTTACTGTACAATCCTCAAGAAAGATTCACAGTTATTCAATGTAAACAGGTAAAACTTCAAACTTTGAAGAAATATATTGAATGGTACTAAAGTATTAAATTTTTGGGAACTTAAATTGAACAACCTAGGAGCTCTAAAAGAAAATGAATGTTGGAAAATTGTTTAATTGGATTGATGAACTTGAACTAGGACCCGCCTGAAGTTATATCTTATATCTTCCTCGAATTAGATTTGCATTAAGACTTCTGAGAAAGAATAGCCTTAGTACTTTGAAAATGTAAAGATTTCTGATTGCAAGTATCTTAAGCTGGACAAAAAGTGGCCAAGAATGATCAGTTCTAGGTGATCTAATAATTATACATATAAATGATTTTTGAAAAATAATTATGGGATACAATGTTGTAACACAATACACAATACAATACCATAGCTCATACGAGAGTTAATAAGTGCATGGTAGGCATTCAATAATACACTAATAGGACACATCACGTAGCATGTAAAAACCCATTATTCCTCTACAAAACTCTTTTTTAATTTTGCTACATGACTCTCCCTTGACAGTAATGAGTCGATGATTTAGCCAAGGTATTTAAATGTATTCACAATGTTAATTGTTAGACAATGACAGTTATTAATAAAAGAGCAGGAATAGCTGTGGTTAAACTAAATCTGTATAAAAAAATAAATTTCCCCTCAAGTTGAAGATCATGTACCTACCGGTATTAAGTTTTTTCACTGAAAATCATGAAATTTTTAGTAAAACTGTTATACAAAACTCTTAAATCATCGCTCATTCGAGTACATATTGTATTGCACTTGAAATCTGAATATGTGAGTGCAGTATCATCAGCAAAAGCGGTTAATCTACCATTTAATTTTGCATCACATAAATCATTAATATAGACAAGAAATAGAATAGGTCCCAAGACTGACCCTTGGGGCACACTGTACTCTATATACTCGAATCTACTGTAGCATCCTCCAACTTGCACACACTGCCTTCTGTTCCGAAGATAACTATGAAACCACCTATAAGGCAAGCCTCGTACACCAGCTGCATTTAACTTGTTCAATCATTTTAAATTTTAAAAATTAAATTTTAAAAATTAAATTTTAAATTCAAATTCTTTTCATATCAAAGAATCTCAAAAGGTCGTTTATCACTTTCATTTCTATGTAAAATAATATTGGAAGATTTTATAAGTTGAAAACAATCGGCAAAAAAAATTTACTACTCAGGATTCGAACCTCCCCTGATCGGTAAGCAGTGAAATACTAGTCCACTTTGCTAACCACTCGGCCATCGCGGTTCGTTAGGTGTTATTTTAGGTTAGCTTTTGCCAGTGATGCCAACATGATTTGAAGTGCTTAATAGACTTTTCTGGCCTGAAACTTTCCACAAAACTGATGTTAAGTTGCAAGCCTTAGTGTGCAGAAAATTTTTTTCTGCATACTATGTGGAAAAGTAGAGTTTGTGTATTGAAATCAATGCAGAAACCGCAACTTTGTGAGGTAGCTGTAGGAAAAAGTCTAAACAATACACATACACCAGCAATCTGAATGGAAATTTTCTTCACAGTGTAACTGCTGATGTTATCGAATTTAAATTTTAAATTTTAAATTTCAAATTTTAAATTTTAAATTTTAAATTTTAAATTTTAAATTTTAAATTTTAAATTTTAAATTTTAAATTTTAAATTTTAAATTTTAAATTTTAAATTTTAAATTTTAAATTTTAAATTTTAAATTTTAAATTTTAAATTTTAAATTTTAAATTTTAAATTTTAAATTTTAAATTTTAAATTTTAAATTTTAAATTTTAAATTTTAAATTTTAAATTTTAAATTTTAAATTTTAAATTTTAAATTTTAAATTTTAAATTTTAAATTTTAAATTTTAAATTTTAAATTTTAAATTTTAAATTTTAAATTTTAAATTTTAAATTTTAAATTTTAAATTTTAAATTTTAAATTTTAAATTTTAAATTTTAAATTTTAAATTTTAAATTTTAAATTTTAAATTTTAAATTTTAAATTTTAAATTTTAAATTTTAAATTTTAAATTTTAAATTTTAAATTTTAAAATTCAAATTCTTTTCATATCAAAGAATCTCAAAAGGTCGTTTATCACTTTCATTTCTATGTAAAATAATATTGGAAGATTTTCTAAGTTGAAAACAATCGGCAAAAAAAAATTCTTGTTAATGTAGACCGGCACCGCGGGTTCTGAAGTTGGACCAATGTCATGCGTGTTGAAGTTGCGCTTCACACGGCGTTTCCGGAGTAGCTCTTCTGAATCCAGCCTCCGCACTATTTTGACAATGATGCCAGGATGCTTGTCGGACCTCTCCCTGGAACGCAGGCGATGACATGCATTTATCATGGTGTCTTCTAATGGATACCCTAGCGATCGGCCCACATCTTTGACGATTGTGACATTCTCTCCTTTCTGCATCGGCACTCCATGTATTTCTACCGTGTTGCGACGCGAATACTGCTCACAATCCTTGACTCTTGACTCGAGGTCAGCTATTCTTCTTCGAAGCCCATTATTTCCACTACTCAGTTCATCCACCATATTTATCAACCTGGAAATTTCATCTTTCTGCTCCTCAACTGTCTTCCTAGCCTCCGCAACTTCAGCGTGACAGAACTCTATTGAAGCACCGAGACTATTCTCCACACGCTTAAAGTCTTCCCTGACCTCTTCAATAAGCTTGAGAACGTCATCAAAAGTGACAGAACCTTTAGATTCTAGCGCCATACTCTTTCGACGTTGTTGAGAACACGGTATGCACCGCCACACGTCACCCTGCTCTGTCAAATAATTGACGTCCTCTGCGGATAGGTTAGCACACTTTCCATGGAAGTTTTTATTGCAGTCACAGCACGACACCTTCACTTTGACGGTCTTCAAACAGGAGTTACAGCTATCAGACATGATGTTATAAAAAATATTCAAGCAGTTATAATAGATGAGAATTAACAAGAGATTTTTAACAAGATCAGACGTCCGTCCTGCTCCAAGTCTTAATCATCACTGATTATCTCCCTAGAGTATGATTGCATACGGTACATGCCATGAGGCATGGCCCACCTTCTTTTGGTGAGCCTGAAGTAAAGCTTCTTGGTTTTATGGTAGATGCCTCACTATCATGGGATCAGCACATGAACATGGTCTGTAATCGTCTCTCCAAGGTAACTTACCTGATGCAAAAGTTGAGGAGCATTGTGCCAAAGGGCTATCCAGTGACTGCGTACCATGCATTGTTCCATAGTCATATCAACTATGGAATTGTACTTTGGGGCCATGCAAGTGGTTGTGAGAGGATCCTGCTTCTCCAAAAGAAGGTAGTGCGCATCATTACATTTTTGCCATATCTGGAACACTGTCAACCACTGTTTAAAAAGCTAAGAATTCTGACGGTCTTCAGCTAGTATGTACTCAACTCGTTGGTGCTTCTGAGAAGTCGGCTTCACACATTTCAGGCTTCCGTTGTGCGTTAGTGGATTGGATGAAAAACGTTTCAAAAAAGTGCTCTGAGATAAGCTACCTACTCAACCTTCCTCTCTATTCCTTGTGTGAGGCAGAAATTGCAGTTTCATTTGTCTATTTGACACGCCATCTTGAAGAACTATTGTGTTTTTAACTTGATTGACAAAATCTATCCAATAGTAACTGGTCATGGATTGCAAATGAATTGAATCACATTCTAAGTCATCTAAAAATCTAACATTCTAAAAATCTTGAAATGTGTTCAGCAATCATGAGTACCGTAGCCTACCCATACCTTGTAAGTTATTAATATGTAAGTTATCTTGAAATAGTAAAATAAATTGTGTTGAATGTGCAAGCGACATTACACAATTTTATTCATTTGCCTAAGTTATACTGACATGCGACATGGGTTCATCTTCAAAAGTAGGATAGTAAAGAAATGTTTTCTTTCCATTCATTTTTAAAATAATGAATTATTGTTTATTTACTGAGAGTGATGCCCACATGAGTTCTCAGGCTTGTGCTCGGGTTATGAGAGGGATTATATAAATGATATGCTCGTATGACTTTCGTTGTGGGTATAGCTACACATAAGGGTAGGTTCCACTCGCCCTGGTAACCCATCCGAAAGCAGTCCATAGAGTTTGTGACATCACAAACACCTGTAATTCGCCTTCACTGAACAACCTGTCATACCACACAAGGGGTGATGATGAGAGATGACTACTTTTTAGGTATTCGGGACCGACGGCTCATCGTCTCCTATGAAATACGGGGTGGCCTCATCTATGTGATAGTGCTGTGGTCAAAGAATTGTTCCACGGTTATGAATTGAAATCGGTCCCTGTTGATTATTTATCAGACTGGCACGTTATCTTACTCCAACGAGCTACCCAGCCAAAATAATTTCCTGTGTTGAAAGTGTAGATCTACTTCTCGTTTTATTGATTGGTTGTAACTTATTTAGTATTGAGGATAAATAAATAAAGAGTTGGAAAAATCATCCTCTAATCAAGTTCTGATAATAATTTTATATAAATGAAGAAGCATGTACTTGAACATCCACTTCTCTCAGCGCCAGCAAAGTTTCAAGCTAGATTACTCATTTTTGTAATCTAGAGCTCTAAATAACGATCATTAAAATTAATAATTTAAGAGTGGGCAGTAGTAGTCGGCAAACTGCCGAACGGCAGAATTATGTCCCACAAGAACAATGTAATTTTTATCAATCTCTTAGAGCAGATAGCGCCGTTATTTATGAACAGAATTTCACGTTCTTTATGTCATTGGAAAGAGAATTAAATTCTCCAGGGGGATGACTTATTACTTTTTAGATTATTTTAATAATTATCATAAAATTAATTAACTATAAAAGTATTGAACTCTTATTATTAAAATAAACTAAAAATCGAAAAATTAAAAAGCCACGCCCCTGGAGAATTTAATTCTCTTTCCGATGACCTAAAGAACGCGAAATTCTGTCTATAAATAGGGGCTCTATTTGTTCCAAGAGATTTATAAAAATCACATTGTTCTAATGGGGCTTTATTTTGGGGCTTCCACTAACAAACACCCACCCACCCTTAAAAAGAATTGCTACCTGCCCTTGCCCAGTACTTGATGTCAGTAGCAGGCATTATTTCAGCCTTCTCACAATCTAACTTACTACTAATCTTTTGAAGATTTAAATTGGTATTCACGATATTTTTTCTCTTTTATACATCATGCTGTTAGAAACGACTTATAATCTAAATTATTTTGTTCAATTATTAATAATTAAGTAGAATAATTGTTCCCAGCTTAGCTTGAAAATATCTGGTACCGAGCTTTGCTCTGAAGCTGCGACCGAACTGTTGAATTACTTGAATATGTTATTGTAAAAAATAAATTCAAAATTAATATGATCACCTCTCACAATTTTTGACATGAACATATGTTATATGTTGTAGACTTGAATGTAACTTCATTTACTCCAGCTGGATAGCGTTGGTCAGCTAACGATAAAAGCCATTATACGCAGTACTTGGGATTATTCCTGAAGGAATATTTAATTCTTTTATTAATCCTGCCAGAGAGTTTTCCCGGACATGAGACCTGGTGCAATCTTATTTTTCCATCTCGGTTATATTACATTTCAAATTCCGAGGAAATCGTTGGAGCCGTTTCATAGATCCGTGTACATTCATACAGTGGCGTAACGTTTCGAAACCGGCCCCCCCCCCGCAAAAACAAGAAATCCGGGCCCCTTCATCTAAGATCATACCCCTCTCCTCCTATTTTTAACCCTTCTTCACCCTTAATTTCAATATTTTAACTTTCTGAAAATGAAAACGTACATAGGCAACCTATGTAAAATATCTATTGAATTTCATTGAATTATACAATATTTAAAATAATTATGAAGAATCATGCTCTAAGGGAAGAGAATAAGATCAAGCTTTTAGTCAGGATCAAGGATTTAACTTTAGGATCAAGTTCGTCTCTAGTCTTTGGATTAAGTAATCTACAAAGAACAAAAGTAATTGATGATGAGAATTTATTGAGAAGAAATGGTACCTTCCAAATCTACTCAAATGGTGTAGGGCTTTATTATAATTCTGTCAAATAGAATATAATTATTCAAAAGACTATCAAGCTAGCTACTCAACTAAATAGAAACTATTGATAGGGAGTAGCAAGAAGGCCTATGACAAAGGCAGTACTGTAACTTGAAGTAACTGAATAATTGGAATCGCAAATGAAATACCTAAAACACCTAATGAATTGAGTAGGCTATATATTTACTTTATAATTTAAATTAAATGTCGAGTCTGCCACTTTATACGCTGAGGAATTCAATGGGAAAGTGATTTATTTTTTATCTAGTCTTTTTAACACATTTTTAAAAATGTGATTGCCTATTCTGGAAGCACATTTTTTGTACTATTTATAGAAAATGTGCTTGAGTGGGTGGGGCCAGCTTCACGGAGGTAATTTATTTCCTCTTATGTTTACTCGAAGAAAGGAATGTAAAGATAACGAGCTACTCTAACAATAACTGAATCAAAAAATTATTTTTGTCTGAGCAGTCTAGTCTGAGTCTGGGCACCGGGTGTCTCAATTTTAATTATTTGCAAACAACATTCCTAATTTTGCAATAATAATAATAATAATAATATGAACTTGCTAATATAGTAAACAATTGAACGATAAAAAGTAGTTTTAAACTACACTAAGTCACCAAAATTGTTGATGCATAATTTTTTTCCAGATTATAAATCACACTACATTAGCTCTTTTAGCTGTATTTGCCAAAATAGAAATCATGTTTTTTATAAATCGTTACTCCAATTTTATCTTTTTGGAAATTATGTAAGATATCATTTTGGACCCAAGAAAGTTACTTCATTTTTTAGGAAACCTATAATTATTTTATATTCGGGCCCAAGTACTTCATTTTTCAGGAAACCTATATTTCATAGTCGGGCCCCAGCCCGGGCCCCCACGCGCCGCGGGGGCTGCGGGGGTGTATGTTACGCCACTGCATACATACATACATACAGAAATTACTCGCTCAATATATAGGATATTATTTTGCGTTTCATGATTGTTTTCAATTTTTTGCAACTACATGAAGTTACTCCTTATCATTGTTTGATTTGGCTGGTTATTAAAAATTGTATGGTTTGCTAATATTTTTATGCTTATTGAAATTTGAAAATCATTTTACAGTTCAGCCGATGGAGTTTACTCTTTGCTGGTATGGCCTATGGCGCATTTTGGAACAGCAGGTTCACTAAGAAAGAGGCTGCTCTCAAACCAATAATGGAGAAAGAAAAGGCAGAGCGCGATGCTTTCCTTGCTGCAGAAAAAATAAGGAAAACAAAAGGTAAGAATCTCATATTTGTTGGAGCTAAATGATAAATTACTATTGATTTGTTTTTCATTAAGAAATTCTAAAATTCATTCGTAAGCATGCAAATACTTCGCTATGATCTATGGTCATTTCGAGCAAGTCAGCATTCTAGGTTCTTCGGAGACCATTTCTAAGTTGCAAAAGCCGTATATGTTTTCCAAATCATGTGTTTTGAATCTTTTGATCAATATAAATCACTGGCGGCTTGTGCCCACGAAGCAGATGAACTGCTGACAGTAAAAGATACGAGCACTTTACCTGTTTCGTGGGTATGAGCCGCCAGTGAGGTAAATTGTGATTCTACTTGATTATTATTATTATCCAGCAATTGATGAGTTGCAATATCTAATAATTCTCTATAAAAAGGGTGTAGACGCACGGTCCGCCATTCTGTGGTCAACTTTTAGCGCCAATTTTGAATTCATATAAATATTTTTGATGATAGAGACGATCAACAGATGTTTATCAAGTTGAGCAAATGAATTAAGTTATTGTTTTGAAATCTTAGAGGTTAATTTGTCATATAAAATGGTTCATATTGCTTAGCATCAAATTACAAAAAATATAACCATTTTTATCATAAAACTGAAATTAAAAAAATACAAATTTACCAGATTCAGGAAGATGAATCAAGGTTAAAATTTTGACTTGAAATTCAATGCTCTGTGAAGTGAGTATTATTTTTTCTAACATGATTTTTATCATTAATCATATGTTTGACTGTTGAATTGAATGAATTCAAACCTGGCGCTAAAAGTTGACCACAGAATGGCGGACCGTGCGTCTACCCCCTTTTACAGAGCCCTAGTTCAGAGAGCTGCCTGTTGGGCAAGTGGGCACCCGGGTTCGATTTTTGATCAGTTTCATTCAATGGATCTCGTCTGCTATTTAGTACATTGGTCAATATTTGCAGTTGCAGAAGTCCTTTGTCTATTTATATAGCAATAATTTGTCATTCTACTTAGTTATTATTATAATTATCCAGCAGTTGATGAGCTGCAATATCTAATAATTCTTCCATCTGAAGTAAATTGAATAAAAAAGCTAATTCGCTTTCAAAGTAGCCAATTCTAACCAGCTTTCTTCAACTCCATCCATTACTTGTCATACCAATTTTTCAAAATGGCTTTCCAAAAATAGAAGTGGCTTCTCACCTTCCTCAAGATAAAAATTATCTTGAACGATAGACATCTTGAAAGAGGGCCTTTTTTGCTTGGATGGACTATACTGTGTTTTTGTTGTATGCGGTTGAAATAATCATTCTGATTTAAAATGTTGATTTTGAATTCATTCTAGAACAAAACTGTACTATAATAAGTGTTCTATTGATATACTGATCTTTTTTTGTATTTATTGTTTCAGAGGAAATCGCATCACTGGAAGCATTGAGCAAGCCATCGAAATGAGCAACCAATTTTTGTTAGTTGTTAGATATTAATTATAATAATGATGTTAATTAATCAAACAGACTGTAATTAAAGTAATGTTCTAATTGTCACCAACCATGATATTTTCTCTATGGCAACCATTCTTTTCTGAGGCGGAGTTTCCGGAATTCCAGACATTCAATAAATTCATTCATCTAATGATAATAGAACTAATACCAAATTAAATTTGTGAAAAATGAATTTTTGTTCTCAACAAAATCTCAGCTCGATCTGATCCTTCATCTTGAAAAAGAGTGAATCTTAGCCCTTAGTTAGGTTCCACATCCACTGTCAGTTCGATCGATCACAGCTGATCGTCCCACGATCGGCTTCACCGACTGGATTCTTCAGTAGCTAACAAATTAAGTGTTGGTTAGCCAACTCCGGAGTCAGGATAGTCTTTTTTGTCCAAAGTGAGTCCAAGTGCGGTGCAAGCCTAAAAAATACTGCATTCCATAGAGCAGAAATCATTGATTAGATTTTATGTGAAACTCAGTAAATTTTTATTAAGAGACGATCTAATATGATTAGTTGGGCTTATCCAGATAATACCATTTTGGCTGGGAATGGGGGTTTCGTTGGCACAAAGCATTTTCGGAAGGCCAGCAAGTGGATACAAATTTAGAATTGTGCTGTTGTACCTTTAAATTTTAAAACCCATTCAGATGACTAGCGAGTATGAGGTAATGTTGGTCCGTGTGAGCATGGAGTCGTTTTAGACAAAAATAACTAAGGCTATATGATATCAACATACATTCAAAATTACCAAAAGGAATAAAATAAAAAAGGATCCTCTGCAGCCAACAGACGAATATTGAGGAGCCACCTGCTCACTCGGTGCTTATAGACGATAATGCTTCACCCCTTCCTTTCTAGAATTATGCAGGAACAAGAACATTACAGTAAAGCCAGTGAGCCAAATGAAAAGAGTTGCCGTAAATAATTGCATTGAACTTTCGAGACAAGGGATTTGGATGTTGATTCCTTGTTGGGTAATTTCGGTGAAAATTGATGTCATTTGTTTTTGGTTTAAATTCAAAGGATTTTACATAGAGTTGTTCCATATTTAAAACTGGAAATACACTAAGCTCCAAAATTAATTGTTTCAAACTAGCTCATTTCCTACTAACCTGTTTTAATAAATTATGACCTACATTGACTGTGAGAGAAGCGCTATTTTCAAATCTCTTAGTTGACCTTTCTCTTAGTTAGTAAACCTTTTAAAAAAGGAATGAGGGATATAATAGTGTAAGGTCCCCCAGACATGTCGCAGTTAAAACTGCGCATGCCGAACGCAACGTGTATAGTGTTGACATAAGACAAAAAAATCAGGCCTCTTAGCAAGTGTATGGCGTTGCCTTTAAGGCCCAGAGGCCAGCTCTCCCCCTCCACCATATTTTCAGTCACCACATGACTCGCAGCAGGACCTCCTAAATACCACCTATTTAGGTGGTCCTGCTAGCAGACATTGTGCTTTCAATTTTGTCGTAAGAGAGAGCCACTTGATCTGAGTCATTGCACGGGCCCGCGAGGCCGGGCCGGATCGTGTATGGGAAGAACATATCTGCGACCAAACCTCAGAGACCGAACGCAACGTGTATGGGGGCCTAACTCAGTTGAAAAAGTCAATATTATTTTTAATTTCTCAACATTCGTATATTTGATCCTAAAAAGCCCCAAGAAGCACGTTCTGATAATCTTATTTTAAAATCCTAGTCCGGTGATGAATTATTATTAGACTAGATTGTTTCGGAGACGAAAAAATAAAACGAAATTGTGAAAATAACTAGTTTTATCTAAAAGAGGTAGAATTATTTACAGGAAGAAATAGGAACACGTGTGTATCTTACAATAGAACTTGGAAGTAATATGAGAATATTATTTACAAAAAAATATCATAATAGTTATATCCTAGTCGCAATGAGAAACTCAACACTTTGAAACTATTCAACTAAAAAACTATTACAACATTGATATCGCAATTAGATATGATAACTAATTTAGACTCAGTACGGTACCTACAGTGATTATTTAAATAAAGTAACCAGCATAAAAACGTCACAAATCGTCAATATTGAGGAAGTTACAAAAATAGTAGGTTACATAAAAACGTCACAATAACAAAAATTCAGAAAATTTTTAGTCATTGAAAGAATTAAATTTGAAGCACGAAAATATGTCATTTATGATGTCATGAAAGATGTCACCGCATAATATTTATGAAATTGTCAGTAGATCACTAGTTAAAAAATTCAACATTTCTCTATCTCAACTATCATTAAAGCTGGATATTGACATTAGTCAATTCCTGATTACATAAATCCAAACAGAAGAATGGCAAATTCTTTAATTTATTGAATTAAAGCTCGTTTTAAATAAATTACAACACTAATGTTGAATTATTTGACATTGGCAAATAATACTGCACCACAATTTTCATGCATGAACTATATCACAGTACAGTAAATAATGTTAGAAGACAATTTTAAATGCAATAAAGGCATAGTTGCATTCATCATAGTGATTACAACATGTGAATAACATGTAAATTACAGAAGAAATCAATTCAATTGATGAATCTTTTGGACGCAAAAATCTTATACAGTCTTGGAAGTTCTTCTTTCTGCAACCAGTGTTATTGGAGAGGAGATAGAACCCTGAAACAAAAAATATAATTATATACAGACTGTATTGGGAATTATGATAAGTAGGAAAGAGTGGGCCACAGTGAAACAAAAATTACAAAACATGTTTTCCAATTTCACCTGTTTGCTTGACAGCTTTAGAAAATAAATGTACTTGTCGATAAACATTTTTCGCATACATTTTATATATTTGCAATTTGCTAATGAAATGTAAACTACTTTTTATGAACTGTTTTACAAAGCCCTGCATCATGTTCCACAGTGGTATAACAAATTAAAATGTGGCTAATGGGAGCATGACCTCTGCTAAATTTCCAAATAGGATAATTTAATGGGAATTCCCATAATTGAGTTCAAATCGATTAAATTAAAAACATAAAAGTTCGGTAATATTTTTGGTTATAATGAAATACTCGATGTTGGGCCATAGTGGAACAGTCCCAATCCGTAACATCAAGTGCTCCATTGTGGGTGGCCCATGTCAATTTGATCAAAAACATGAATAATATATCTTTCTTACATACTATTTGCACTAATGCACTATGGATAGAGAAATAGTTTTTGAGTTCACTCACAGAGTGCAGCAGTAGACAGAATAGCGAGATACAAAAACAATTTAGATGTTTCACTGTGGCCCACTCTCCCCTAGAGATTTTTTGTCTGTGCACCGTAATTAGAAGACTTGACCTGCCTGAACCCCCAAGATGAATACTCCACTTAGAAAGCTTAGAAAGTGAAATTGGGTTTGAACGATCCTCTACATTGCTCTAAAATAACTTATCTTCCTTCTTCCCCTGGGACGTTTACATTTTTACAAAGTTTACATTTAAAAGGGGTTCTTATATTGAATTTATCTAAGCAACCTTCCAAGCTGAGATAACAAATTTTTCTTCATTAGATAGAAAATTTAATTTCCTTCATTTCGTTTTGTTTCTAGCTTCAGTGGTTCAAGAGGAACCACTCTTCGTTTCAAAAGGAAGAACGAAAGAAACCCCTATATTTCTGTCGAAAAAATGCATTCATTTCCTAATAGAAGTTTACAGGATTGTTCTACTGAAAAACGTCTAATATGAAACTTGTAGAGCTTTTAAGAGCTGCATTTTGAATTATAAAGTTGGTATTTTTATAGGATTTAAGGAGTTAAAAATTAGATAATATGCGATGAAAACCATATTGCATGCCAAAATTCGTCCATTTGAGTAATTTCATTCGGAAATAATACATTTGGGAAAGAATATATGAAGCTGACTTTTTCCACATCGATAACCAGAATATAGACAAGTGATCTGTTAAAAGTCCTGACCCTTACCCTCTTGCTTCACCACCCTCACACCCTATACCCCCTTGAAGTTTCCATTAACCAGGGTTTCTCATTTTGTATGTATCTTGGCATGGTGAGGGGGAAGGGTGAGGCAAGAGGGGTAAGGGTCAGGACTTTTAACAGAACACTTGTCTATATTCTGGTTATCGATGTGAAAAATCAGCTTTTCCACCAAGCAGAGAAAATTACATGGAACATACTCCCAAAAACGATTTCTTACCTAGATAACAATGACGGATAATTAAAATTTTTTCAATATAAATTTTTCCAACTTTTTAGAAACTTTATCAAGGTTCTAGAATTATCAATTCCCATATAAAATTAGCTGCGAATTTAAATTATTTTCGTACAAGAAATATCAAGCCATTTCCAAACTTCCCCCACTTTTAGAATAATTGTAAATGCCAGAAAATTACATTTCTAATAATGTGATTTACTAGTTAATGTATCAAAAAATAGTTGTTTTATTTATTTTCAAAGTTCTTCACCTTAGAAACACACTATAGGCCTATTTAGGTTACGTTAAATATGTGTCGGCCAAACTGTACGCTAGCCACTTGAACGTAGATATTGCCTAGGCATGGTTCGAGAGACATTAGCTAATGTGGCATTAAAAGAGATATGAAATCATAACCATATTCATGATTTTATCTTTCATTGTAATTTAAATCAAACATTAGGTAAGTCAATGTCACAAGAACTGGGCACTAATTTTGTTTAGTAGCGACGTTTGTTCCTTCAGTCTGCGTGCAGCCTAATTGTGAAGATAATTCAGTTATGCTTTTCTAACTCTATAAATCTTATTTGCATCAACAGCAAAAAGGGTTCATATGAAGTAGACTGATGGTTTTACAACACAGTAATCCATTTATTCAAGGAATCTTATCCAATTTAGTTGATAAATCTGTAAATTTTCAAAGAATATGAAGGACATCCAAGACAAAAAATTTCATTGATCTTCGTTAGTTTCATGGGGGATTTTTATAATGTAGGCTAAGACTTTGTTGACTATTTTCAACTTATAACTGGGTCTATCAACCTCTTCAGATAGAAATCAATTCTGTAATTGTAGGTAGTTAGTTTTCACTACAATGTATACCGCACGTGAAAAAATATGTTATTTTTTACTAGAATTAGAAAGTTTAGTTAAAGTTGGCAATTTTTCAGTTTTACAAATTCTTAACCCGGATGGACCTGAAATCCTTCCTGAAAGAAGAAATTATTTCATAATATAGCAAAAAACATACTATTTGTTTGCTTACCTTGGTTTTTTAAATATTGTACTCTCATCACTTTTGACATTGATAATACTGGAATCGTTTTCTTCTAATGTGTTCTCTTTATTTTCCATACTATCGTCGCTATTGCCGCTCGTATTTCCACTCTGCAACATTCAATAATGTCAAAAAATATCATTCTAATAAGTTTCAATTTTCATTCACTTTTCCCCTTATCAAAGTGTATGAAGAGAACAATTCTCCTAATAGGCATACGGTTGAGTATTAGAAAGGAATAATAAAAAATATTGTCGTAAATCAAAAAAGGCTATTTGTCACGCACCAAAGTCAAGGTACTTCAGGTAAGTTAGTATCAAAAAGTTCATTCAAACAATAGAACGGTCTCGCAACAAGCCATTCAAAGAGTACATTTCTGTTATCAAATTGTTAACACAACATTCAAGCTCTGAAGAGAGAAGTCGACAGTGTTCCAGATAGCCTGCACCTGATAAGATTCTGATACCATTTTTTTCTATAATAGGACTTCGTTGTTGTGGCTGCCGTATTACGAGTATATCAAAATTATAATACGGTAAAAATTTTTTAGATATTTTTCTCGAAAAAATCAGAAAATCTTATTTAAAGCATTGAGTTAGTAAATCATTAAATAATGGCAAAAATATTCATTTCATTTTTTAATATGAGGGAAGAGCAGCCACATAAGAAGAGGAATGTCTAAAGACAGATCCCAAATGCACAAAATCCAATTGAATTAGAACACAATGCAATGAGAATGGTTAAATAAAAGCTCTTCCACTGGGTGCTACACTATTAATGTTACACTTTTTTGGAAATAAAAATTTATTTCAATTGATTAATTGAAATTTAAATCTGCTCACTTTGAGAGCTAAATCTCTAAATTTTCTGAAATTTATATCCAAAGAACTCAATTAGGCATTCATAATAAACAGCTGGAAGATGGGAAGATTAGATCTAAGAGAACTCATTGATTGACGCTCACTGATGTACTTTTAAATTGATGGAGACCAAGAGAAGGAATAATCGGATACTGTAACTTATTCGATTGCTTGTAACATATCAATTCACCAATATTGTTCAAGCAGCTAAGATCTCTGAGCAATTAACTCGCTCTTCACAATAATAAATTATTCTGCAGTGAATACTAAACAGTTCTGACGCATCCCAGTATTCATTATCATTATAATTGAAAACAAAACTATATTTTATATAACAATAGCCTATCTATTATTGATCTCGAGTTCCACTTTTGAATAATTCAATTGTTTTTCCTTCAAAGGATAACTGATGATGATGAAGAAGAAATGTTCGAACTTGCTCTTGTGCTAACCTGTTGGGTATCAAAACATATGTAAAATAAAAAAGACGCCAATAAACTAATGTTTATATGTGAAAATTATAGTCTTAAAAAATCGATAGTTACATAACACCATTGAGTATAGATATAAGCATACTCAATGATAAAACTATAACTTTCTTGTTAAGTTTCATTTTGAGGAGGAACGACTCTCTCATAGTATAATAAAATGTATTTAACTACTTATTTCAAGAGCATTCCATGTATATTACAAGGGTATATACTAGCTAGAGTTCACAACAAGAATTAAGGCGGTTTCATCTGTTCCATGTCCGTTCCAACAGCTGATGTCTGCAAATAGTCTGATAAACTGTTTCGAACTAGCTTAATAGTTACTCTGGTCAGCTAGTCCGGTACAGTTTATCAGACTATTTGCAGACAACATCAGCTGTACAAGGAACAGACGAAATCTTCTCAATTTTTGTTGCCAGCTGTAATGATTTTTAAAATAGCAGAGTTTACACTAAGGAAGTGCGTAGAACTAAATAATTATTCAGCTGCCTGCAACTATAGATCCTGACCAACTTAGAACCCCGACTTTTAATATTTCTATTTAATTGAAACACACTTCATTCGAATAACTCTCCTCAATCATCTTTTAAAACAATCTTTTACGCGAATATCTTCTTATCAAGAAATAACAAAGCATCTTACACTATATTGCAATAACTTTTAACTGGATCAAAGACGGTGCAGTTTTTAAAGAAATTACACTCTACCGGTACTTGTTGTTGCAGTTGCACAAAATAGAAAAAAACATTATAACGGCTGGATTACAGTATCTTGTTGTCATCAGATGTAGGGACTGAGGTCTTTAAATGTTTCTTTCTATTGTGTTACCGAAACTCCTCCATACCGAGGTGTGAATAAAGTGGACAAATATTGCCCATACCACTGTTCAACATTGGATGAATAAAAACATCAATTATTGCAGATAAGAACATTAAATGTTTGAACAGAATTAAATCCATGTGATGGTAAAAAAATATTTTGTTTTACTCACCCGGCTCATGTTGGTGCATATTTCATGATCACACTTGCAATGCTCGGAGCAGATGTTGCCAGCTTTGCGACAGCCGCAGGTTTTTCGTCGACAGTCAGTTGAACATCCGCACCTGGGAACTCCATCGCTTCCCCGTTTCATCGGCACTCCTTTTATTTCAGTCTTCACTCTCGACTGAAACAAACCAGTCAAATCAACTTTTGTTTTTTACATCAATTTACGCATTAAAAATCCCAACAGAATATAGTGATCAACATAAAATGCAAACCTATAACTTCAAGAATTTATTAAAGCGAAAATTTTAGTTTCCAGGGCGAAAATATGTGTATTTGCAACTAATGACATTTTCTGATATGTTTGGTATGTGATAGAGCCATCATCTTCTCCCTATCAGCTTCAATGTTCATGAGCTTCAAGAACATGATTGAGAAATTTTAGACTAGTCAAGCAAAGAAGACACCAAAGAAGGTACCTTCAAAATGATTAATTTAAGGGAGAGTGTAACTACGTATTCTTAGATCTTAAAATTTTAGTGTAAATTCACTTCTGCCAACATAACGATGGTGAGATGTAATGAGAGACAAATTTAATTGTAAGGGTAAGACTATTATATTTTCGACTGCTAGCAGCATTAAACAGCAGCCATTTTGAAGGAATGTCTTCTTTGCTCGACAAGACTATTCCAGATCCTAGATGACTCAATCCCCAAATTCATCATATCACTAAACCCCTTCCTTTCGATTTCTTGGGAGAAATATTTATAATAACTTTTTCAATATAATTGAAAGGTTAACCAACCACCTAACGCACCAATTCGAGGGGGTTAGGTTTAGTGATATGAATCTGGGGATTGAGGCGGGTAGGGTTTGATTAGTCCAGTGCTCGATTAGTCCAGTTTTTCAAATATATAAGTTGTTTTATGAGAGTGGTTCGATTAGTCCAGTTTTTCCTGTACTAATCGAGGCAGTGTATTTCAATTTGTCTAGAGGTTCGATTAGTACAGTAAAGTTGGTTTATTAGGTAGGATGTGCAAGGCGCTCGATTAGTCCAGTTTAGCCAATTCATGCGACCCGCTGAACCTGTTATAATATGTGGAATCAACTATATCACTCTCTCAGCGTTACACTAGAGATGCTGCCATAATCGCCGACGGCAAAAGTTATCGATCAGTTCAAGTAGCTTGCAAACTCTGACGTCAGGTTTCCAGTAAAACTCTGACGCTATGATAGCCCAGTAAAATAATGGTAGTTTTGTCAGACAAGTGGTGCGAAAGTTTTTTTCCGATTGTTTTATATTATGACTGTATTCCAGTGCGCTGAATCCGAAATTGAAGTTTTCTGCCGTCCTAGGGTACGGATTCACCCTTAAAAATTAAAAAAAACCCTTAAATTTTGGTAATTTTTTGTTTCTGATTTTTCAATTGATATTGTTTATTTATGGAAAAAATATTCAGTTAAAGATTATAGTCAATAAAATTACTTTTTGATCTATTCTTTTAGAGCTGATACGTACCAAAAAGGGGTAGATTAATTCAGTCTTTGAAAATCTAAGTCAAAACCTTTGGATTTCACAAGTAGGCTTACTTGGAATATAGGCTAAATGAATGTGCTCTTGTAAAAACTCTTGTATAATAGGAATTTATGATCAATTTTGTATAAATTGCATTCTCAATTACATAAATTGGAGGATGGGGAGGGGTTACTGGTAGGAAAATAGCCACGGGAAAAATAAATGAATAATAATAAATTTTTATTTCTCAGTAAGCAAACTAGTACAAAGAAAACATTAAACCTCCAATGTATACAATGAGGTTCTCTAAAAAATATAGTTTAGATATGATTTCCAAATTTACTGAGAATAAGAGCCACTCCCGAGAAAATTCTATGTGGGAGATGCCATCAAAGTTCAAAATTTTAAAATTATTTCTCTTGCAATAAATAAGTAAAATTATAGAAAATTCACCACTACATGGTAAGGACGACTCCTCAGACACTGATCCATGTGGAAGACCAAAGGAGTAATTAAATCTCCATAACAGGCAAGGCAAGAGTATTGAAGACTTGAGGAGGAAGCGTCATTTTGGCTCCACAGTTCATTTTGAAGAGAGCAAAAGTTAGCCTATAATATGAATGTTCAGCTAGGTACTTGAAATCTAAAATTATTTGCTATTAGTCCTGTATTATTCACTACTCCCGTGCTAAGAATCATTGTATGTAGGCTAAGTTACTACTAAATACCTACCACAAGTACCGTATTCATTCTTGTATAGTTCATTTCTTAAAAATGCTGGCTGACTATAATGAATTCCTTTAAGCTTAAGAGAGCATTCACGGTGCTTCCTCATCTCATCTGGTTATGGGCGCCTTTAAATGATCTTGAAAAATGTTGAATACTTTCAATATAGCCTACATTATCTTGATAAGATGTAATATTATACATAAATTGTTGAAAAATTAAGAATGTTGTATATAAATTGGTAGTAGTGTTAATTGAATTAGCTATTAAGTGATGAATTGAAAAATCAGTGTCTTTCTAATGGTATAGCGATTTGTCTTTCATTTATAGCGACTTACATTCATTGTTGAGTAGATCAATAAAGAACTTGTATATGTATATAACTTACTTCAAAAACACCCAGTAACTTCTCTCCATATTTGCGAGAATGGCCATGAAGAAGGAAATAATAATATCTTTGCTTCTCGTTATCACTATATAGTTAGTTGACTGAATGAATTGTATTCTGATTATGCTTAGTTTGAGGAATGATGAATACAGTTACATACCGTAATAATACATACCCATATCCAATCAAATTCCAATTAAATTTTATTGTCATTTAAAAAAAAAAGATTATTCATAAAACATTATTTTATGCACTTCACAAGACTTGCAGAATATAGCTCAGAATAAACTTAAGTCTATAAAATAATCATTAATAGCCAAAATTAAATGTGACAACTTGATTTTGTAGTTTGAATTTATTCATGACATAATAGCTAGCATGGATGATAATAATAATAATACTATAAATACCATAGATATAAATAAATGTCGTTTATATTTATATAAATGTCATAATATATAAATACTAACAAAATTGAATTTGTGGAGAAAAAAGGTGCAAAGGAAAAAACTTTGGTCCGAGTTCTGATAAGCAAGAGGACCCAAGTTCGATCCTTGACCAGGGAACAATATTTTCGAACGCAGTACTATCACATAGATACGGCACCCCGTCTAGTAAAGGAGACGTAAAGCCGTCGGTCTTGACTGCCTAAAAACCAGTCGCCATCTCCCATTAGCCCCGCACAGGCCTAGGAGCCTATGCGAGCATCAGTCCCAGAAAAAAGACTATATAACTATTTCTATATTATATAACATTTCTATATAAAAGAGGAAATGAAAAGAAAATTAAGAAATCAAGTTTTATATTTTATACAATAAGTGTTTCATCAAAAATTTAACATAATGGAAGCGATAATGCTATTGAACTGTATGACCTTTAATGGCACATTGTAATTAAGTAAATCCCTCATGTTTCAAAAACAAAATATTTGCTCTTCAATTTAACCACATCTTGTCAATTTCACTTGAATTTCATAGTTACCCGGTATGCGTGCAATCAGATAAATTGTGATTGTCAAATAGTTATGCAATCTGACTATAACATATCTTGGTGTATTACTAGATGAGAAACTTGAGAAAAGATAGAGAGAAGTAGAGAGAAGGGAGAGTAAAATGAGAGAAGGAAGAGAAAGCACAGGATAAAGAGGGTAAATGAGATAAGAGATAGAGAGAATAGTAAAATGAGAAAAGAGAAAGGAAAAAGTGGATTGAAAAGTGAATGAGGCAGTGAAATGATTGAAAAGAATGAGAGAGTAAAATGAGAGAAGGTGAATAGAATAACTTTATCCAGAATAACTTTATAACTTTATAGATAATCTAGAATAACTTTATAGATAATAAAATATGACTACTTCGTTACAGCATTGAAACGGCGAAGTTAGGACCAAGTCCTGCCTTGCACTTGACCAACAGGATAAAGAGACCGATATGAGTAATTAATCTAATTTAATGAAAGCGAAAAGGCACTCATTTATAGAGTCTGATGATCATTGTAGTAATTTCTCGCTATTTACTGTAGTCTGTGCAAGGAAGAAATACATTCTGGCTAGATGGGGAAATGACTCCAGCTTGGTCAATATTCGCTCAAAAAGTAAAATTTTGGTCTTAAATAATTGAAGATCAGAATGTTTCCTACAATTTGAGACCAAATCTATGATTTTTAACCGATATTGTCCAAGCGGAAGTTATTTTCCCATCTCGCCAAAATGCCTTCTTTGCTTGGAGAGACTTTACATCACTATCAGCAATAATACTATAGAATGATGATGTAGCCTAGTATAATAGTCTGTCTAAGCAAAGAAGGCCCCCTGGCAAGATGAGAAAATGACTTCTGCTCGGTCAATATTGGTTCAAAAATTATTGATCTAGTCTCAATCGTAGAAAACATTCTGATCTACAATTTGAGACAAAATTAATATTTTTTGAACCAATATTGACCGAGCTGGAGTCACTTTCCCATCTTGCCACACGGTCTTCTTTGCCTGGACAGACATGCGCATACAAGTGTAGGTTTCTTGGAACTTCAAAAGGCTTTGATCGTTTGATCTAAGACAACAATTCACACAGAGAAGGAGCAAAGAAGACATTCTCGCAAGATGGGAAAATGCCTCCAGCTCGGTCAATATTGCTTCAAAAATCAAAAATCGAATTTCAAATTGTAGAAAACATTCTAATCTACAATTTGAGACCAAATTTATAATTTTTGAATCAATATTGACAAGCTGGAGTCATTCTCTCAACTTTTAAGAATGTCTTTTTTTCTTCCGCGTGCAATTATCAACCAATCACATGCCTTCGTGCCAAGTCTTTCTAAGCCGGGAAATTTAAAATGACTGAAATCGCACGATCGGTTTTTTGGATCTGGGAGGGGGGGAGGTAGCCTTGGAAAAATTCTACAAAAAACAGGAACATTCCTCTCTATATTAGTGTCCTCCCCATAAAAATTCGAATCAATCTGACAACAAATAAGAAAGTTATTCATATTTTTCGGATTTTATATCTTAATGCAATGAAAACTTAAAAAGTTCTGTATTAATCGAACCCCTGCGCCTCGATTAGTCCAGGTGCCTCGATTAGTCCAGTTTTTCAGTTTCTTAATGTAGGATAGGGACTGGACTAATCGAGCACTGGACTAATCGAGTAATCCCCATTGAGGCGTCTAGGAACTGGGAAATTCTCAATCACGTTTTTGAAGCGCATGAACATGGACCGAAGTTAATAGGGAGAAGATAATGGCTCTATTACATACCAAACATGTCACAAAATGTCATTTGTTGCCAACATAAACATTTTCGTCATCAGGAAGATCAATTTTCCGCCGTAATGTATTTTTTATAGGGTTAAGGTTGCGCGTTACATGATAAATCATCAAAATATCCCAACAGAATATCCTCCCAGAAAACAATTGATAGAAACAAAAAATTGCAAGCTTATACTATGCATACCAAATATCTACAATAGTATGGTATAAATAGTGATGTGGGCCAGGTGAATACCCAGTGGGTAGATAAATAAAAATTGGGTATTTACCCGAGGCCCAGGTAAATACCCAAAAACTGGGTATTTATCATTTTTATTGAATTTAGAAAAGATTTAGTTGTCTTTTTGCATTCAAACGCCTTCAATGATAGTGAAATGATGATAGAATGCATTCAAAAATGTTTTATATAGTGTCAAATAGCACTCAACTTCCGAGCATCATTGACATAAATACCAGGGTACTGGGTATTAATGATTTTATTTGTTTCTGTGTTGTTGAATCTTATTGAAAATGAAGAAAAAAAATTGTTTTGAATATTAACCATTATTTAGCGTTCAAATAGAGGGAAATTTGACCTAAATTTCACATTTTCACAATTCAATTTTTTCACATTTCACTTGCAATCAATTTTCTAGAGAAAAATCATAATATAACGGAATAACAGTAGAAGCATGTTCACTATTTTTCTAATGTGGTGATGTCATGAATTCATTGATAGAGATTGACGATTTCGTAGAGGAAGCAGTACATTATGCTATTGATACATCCGAATCTGATTAAGGGTGGATGGAAGTGGACAGCCAACTGCCGAACGGTAAAATCATGCCCCATAAGAACAAAGGTATTTTAATCAATCTTTTGGAGCAGATAGCGCCGTTATTTATGGACAAAATTTCAAGTTCTTTATGTCATTGGAAAGACATAAAGCAGACTATTCACTCAGTTTTTTATTGATATTTCTTTTCTGGTACCATATAGTCTGTCTAAGCAAAGAAGAAATTCTGGCAAGATGGGAAATGACTGCAGCTCCTGAAATATTTGTTTAAAACTAATAAATTTGGTCTCAAATTGTAGATCAGAATGTTTCCTACAATTTGAGACCAAATTTATAACTTTGAATCAATATTGACCGAGCTGGAGTCATTTTCCCATCTTGCCAGAATTTCTTCTTTGCTTGGGCAGACTACACTATGTATTATTCAGGCTAGATCATTTCATGAGAATAGAAACGATATACTTTATCAGGAAAATATTGAGTGAAATTTTAACAACGTGAAGAAATTATTAAAGAATTTTTACATGAAATGCCTACATCCAAGACACCTGAAAAACATTTCTTAAAATCTAAAACTACACGTGCTCTATCACAATATTTGCCAATAGGCCTTTTTTAGAATGTTGATAAAATAAATTTTCCAATGAATTAATTTTATTTCAAGTTGAATGTTTGAGTTTGATTCATTTTTTTGCACTTTCATCGGGCTTAAAAAATATTTCAATATCATTTGTTTCTACAGAATTTTAATTAATGATTCAATTAAGATTACAGATTTATAACAATTTCAAGTATATACATTAAGAAATATGCATAAAACTTCCCTAGCTTCTACTTGACACAAAAAAATACGCAAAAACATTTTCTTAACACTTGAGAGTTAATTTCTTATTTTTGTTTTTAAAAAGCCTACATATGCTTTACAAGATTTTCAAGTTTGTAACTATTGGTTTCAATTTTCTTCTAACTTATTTTTACTTTCCTTGCCCTACCTACTACCATAGGTAAGGAAAGTATTGCTTTCTAAAAAAAATTAAGGTACCCCAATTTTAGGTTTTCTATCCGTTTCAAGGTCCCCTGAGTCCAAAAAAGTGTTTTTTGGATATTGGTCTGTGTGTCTGTGTGTACTGTTAATGTCTATATAAACTATATCTCGATCCCTAATTGACCGATTGACTTGAAATTTGGGACTTGAGGTTCTTATACCATGGGGACCCGACTCTAAGAAATTCAAAAAAATTCATCAAAAAATGGCGGATAATATGCCAAAAATGTTGTTTTTCAAGATTTTCTCGAAAACGGCTCTAACGATTTTTTTCAACTCATACCTAAAATAGCCCTATATAAGCCCTATCAACTGCCATGAGTCTCGTTCCTGGCAAAATCGCATAAGATCCGCAGCATTGTTGAGAAAAATGGATTTTGCAATATTTTGATTCCTAATTAACCGATTGACTTAAAATTTGGAACTTAAGGTTCTTATACCATGAGGACCCGACTCTAAGACATTCAAAAAAATGATCGAAAAATGGCGGATAATATGCCAAAAATGTTGTTTTTCAAGATTTTCTCGAAAACGGCTCTAACGATTTTTTCAAACCAAAAATAGCCCTGACATGGAGTCTGAAAGTAGAAGAGCTCTTAGAAAACTGGAAGAATGGCTGGCCTCAAATATGTTAGTTCTGAATTATAATAAGACGATGCAGATTCCATTCAGGACGGCTCGGGAAGCAGTATTGGAGACGAGAGATGGTAATATAGGTTCAGCAAACGAAGCTAAGGTACTTGGAGTGGTGCTGGACTCTAAACTCTCCTGGCGACCTCATTAAGACCAGCTAAAAAGCAAACTCAACTCGGCAGTATTTGTTCTTAGAACCTTGAAGAAATTTCTCGATACAGGAACGCTTAGAAGTGTTTATTTTGCTGTGTTCCATTCTCTCCTCTCATACGGTGTTGTATTTTGGGGCAATTCAACTCATGCAATACATATATTTAAGATTCAAAAGTGGGCAGTTAGAGTGATGGTGGGTGAATCTATTAGAGCAAGTTGTCGAGATTATTTCAAAGAGTTAAAGATTCTTCCACTAGCAGGAATATATATATTGGAGGTTCTTTGTTTTATTGATAAGAATAAAGATAGGTTTAATACAGGAGAATTGTTTCACTCATACAATACTAGATATAGACAAAACCTCAGAGGCGACATTCATCGAACTAGTTTGTACGAGAGGGGGCTGAAGAGTGCAGGAATTCGGTTTTATAACTCATTGCCAGCACATATTAAAGCTCTCACAGGTGAGAAATTTAGAATTAAGGTGAGAGAGGAGTTGTTACAGGTTTCTCCTTATTCCGTTCAAGAATTCTATTTGCATTATGAAATGCAAAGATTGACTTAGAATATAATTGACGAATCCGTATACCCCTTTCACAGGTGGTCAGTGGGATGAAGAAATGAAAAAAAAAGAAACAAAAATGACATACAGAACGTAAAATTCTGTCCATAAATAGAGGCTCTATCTGTTCCAAGAGATTGATAAAAATTACATTGTTCTTACGGGGCTTGATTTTGCCGTTCAGCAGTTTGCCGTCTACTAATGCTCACTCTTAAGGTTCTTATACCATGAGGACCCAACTCTGAGAAATAAAAAAAAAAAAATCATCGAGAAATGGCGGAAAAAATGTCGGATAATAAGCCAAAAATGGTGTTTTTCACGATTTTCTCAAAAACGGCTCTAACGATTTTTTTCAAACTCATACCCGAAATAGCCCTATATAAGCCCTATCCACTGTTATGAGTCTCGTTCCTAGCAAAATATCAGAAGATCCGCAGCATTGTTGTAAGAAATGGATTTTGCAATCTCGACTTTCTCGAAAATGAATTGAACAATTTCTTCAAATTGACACCCTATATATAGTCAGTTATGTGCTCTATCAACTGAGTCCCCTTTGTGTCAGATAAGCAGCGGCGCCACCCCATACTGGAAAACTTGAGGTTGTGTAGGCTATCACTGTCACTCCAAACTCGCAACAAGGCAATCCGCATCAGGGTTTAAAGGAGACAAAAATTACATTTGAAAAAAGTATTGGTGTTTCATACTAAATTATTGGTAAAATAGCAGAGTTATGGATTCGAATGATAAATTATCTATTCCACCTCTTTGATCCGATGTATTGGAATATTACAGAAAAAAACTTTTATTCAAAATCCAAGTCAATTCGGCTAACATCTAGCCGAAGCGCCGACAGATGCGAGGCATTTTGGGCTTGTAAAAATTTCAAATCACGCACACGATGAGCCGAAGCGCCGGCAGGCGAGGCGTCATCGGCGTGTGCGAATTTCACAGTATTGGAAGATGAGGAAGTAATAGCCTAATGAAATTTGTACTCGCTGATGACTAGGTATAGATAGGTTGTATATTGTATTACGCAAATGTAAATGGCAAGGAAAGTTGTGTGAGTGTGCCACACCAATTTTTTATTTAGTAGCCTATAGTTTAAATTAGAAATACATGCATAAAACTCCTGCAGAGCTTGCTTTGTCTTATTTATCCAGTTTCTTCCATGAATAATCCTATTCATTCAAAACTTCAAGTAATATTTGAAAAAAATAATAAAATCATTGGAAAATAGCAAATAAGTTTTTATAATATTATAATTTGACTATTACTATTCCAATATATCATCAATGCCAATAATAACATATTCAGGGGTACTAACATCAATGATTCAATAAATACCCAATATACCCGGGTATTTATGGATTTTGGGTATTTACCATAGTACCAGTTTTAAATACCCGGGTATTTTACATCTCTAGGTATAAATGAGAAACTATTGCTTCAATTTATAATAAAAATTTAACAAAAACGATTTTTGATTTCGGTCCTGACTCTAAACTGAAACATTATGTATTCATTTTACAGCAACTAGTAAATTTATTGGTTAAAATACAGACTAATGTCCAAAACATGAAACGAATGATAGGAAAATGTATACTTCTCAAACGTCAAGCATAGCTGGGCATTAGTGAGAAAGTATTGTTTCCATAAACAGTTGAAAAATGAACTGACCCTACAGCTTGAAGGAAGCCAACTCCAACCAGTTGGGAGTTTCAAGTATCTGGGTTCGAGTGTGCAAAGAGATGGAGGGCTTGATGTAGAAATTATAACATAGCATAGGATAAATTGTGGGTGGATGAAATGGAGGAAAATGAGTGGCGTTTTTTGTGATAGGAGAGTGAATTGCAAAATGAAGGGGAAAGTATAAAGTCAGTAGTGAGTAGCTATGCTGTATGGAACAGTAACATGGCTCATTCTAAAGAGACAGGAAAAGAAGATGGAAGTGACTGAGATGGATGTGTGGTGGTACAAGAAAAGACAGAGTTGATTAGAGTTGAAAGAGGCACAGTAAATGTTGATTTACTAAGTAAGGAGATGAAGGAGGCAAGGATGAGATGGTTCGGTCATGTACAGAGACGGGAGGCAGATTATTGGGGGTGGAGAGTGCAGGATTTGGTTCTGGATAGAGTGCGTGGACGTGGTAGACCGAAGATAAGATGGAAAAACAAGATAGCAGCGAACATTGCAGGAGAATGGTTGGAGGAGAGAGGAAGAATTGGACAGGAGGTTGTGGAGAGGCAGACTACGAAGAAGGAACGCCGACCCCATGTAAATGGGAAAAGGGCAAAGCCAAAAGAAGAAGAAACAGTTGAAAAATAAATAAATAAATTGAATCGACTTTACATATGTTGAGCATAGGAGTGCTAATACCCCATCATAGGAGTGCTAATATTTTGTATTATTACAGATAACGTAGCTAAAGAGTGCTTAGTTTGCATGCAAACTCTAATTAATTTTGTAGGTATAAATTTAACATTCAACTCAATGGTATAAGTATTGCCATACGTTGCTAAGTCAACTTGTCTTGAAAATACAGTCTTAGCCTCACAAATGAGCGAGAAAAGATGTTATTGGATTGTAAACAAGAAGGTGGAGAAATGAAAGATATTTTTCCTACAGATGTCCGTAAAATTGCAGTTTTTGCACTGAAAATCATGTGTAAAACGGTCCATTCTTGAACTAGTAATAATTAGCGTGCGTAAAGTAAAAATTAGCGTGCCTAAAAATTTTTACGCACTCCAGATTTGCAACCTAACAACACGAAATAGTAAGTGTATCAAATGGATGTTCCGTATTTAGAATTCAAAATTAAGGCGGCAGCCCTGGCTGACGACCAAACGGGAGTTGATCAGCTGGTAGCGGCAAGTTGGAATTGCGACCAAAAGGTAGTACCCCGGTCAGACCGAGCGAGACCGTCTGTATAAATTTTTTAGGTTATTTTATTGTTTATATCAATACCGTGAGTAAGTTACAGGATAAAAGTTCTATTTATTCTCAGAGCATCTATAATAGTTATGAGATTAGGGATTTATGTTATGAATACCGTTCATTATTGTTGGCTTTAAAACCTGGGCTTGAATTGTTTGAATACGGTAAGATGATTGTCATTTGTTGATCTTGAATTTGGTTCATTTCATACAGTAGTTGACTCAATTTAGGCTATCAGAATTCAGTGGCGAAATACATTATTATGATTTTTTTAATGTGAAAGTAACTTAATACTTTAATACATACAACTTTGAAGAAGACTTTGAAACTTTGAAGCACCATAATTACTGAGATTTTGAAAATACCGTAGGCTAAAATGAAATGAACTCAGATCACATTTACTTGATCTGACTACTTTAACTACCATATATGTAAGTTAATATACAGTATAATGAAAGTGGTTGAAGGCATGATATAGAATTCATAGTAAATGCGACATTCTAATTTAATACTATCATTAAATTACAGCTTCAGTTCAATTCAGTCTCATTGTTGGCTGGTTCAGCTTTGAACCTTGCACTTAATTCATAAAGTAGGATTCTGTTATTCAATGCAGGTGACAGCCAACAACTAAATAATTTTGCATATAAGCATGATAAAGTCCTGAGAATCATAAGCAATACGATTGTAACCTTGCATAATTTTAACATAGAAGCAGTTAGCTTCTATCTTATGCTTTAGATAGCCTAATCACTCACGGGTTGCATCAATCAAAAGCCTACCTGCTGGAACTGATGAGGAATTTTGTCTCAAGTGATATGAAGCAACAAAATTTTTCCAGAAAGAATAATATACAGTACTTTACATGAAAATATGTTACGGTATTCATAGCACTATTAAGTTATATAGGCTATCATTTCAATGAAAATAAAACCATGAGTTTGATTAATTGTGAACTAGAAGATTCTAAATCCCTTCCAGTCACATTAAATAGTGTTTAAAAAGTCTAATTTGCGCTGAATTCTAGTAAATATGATTATTCAAAGTATGAAAGGGTGTTTTACACTTATCAGTTACCTGGAATATTTCAAGGTCTTAAAAAGTAGTTTATACTGATTTTAGCTCATAACTTACTGTTAAATATTACAGTGAGTATGTATGTATGTCTGCCTCAACAGCCCATGAAGGGCCTAGGCCTACCAGCTGGTTGCCAATTTCAAATTCACTCGACTATACAGCCTGTCCAAGCCAAGAAGACACCCCGGCATGATGGGAAAACGGCCCCAGCCTGTCCAATACCGGCCCAAAAGCCATAAAGTACAGTGAATACAATAATTTATTATTCTATAGTCACTGTGATACATAGAATAGATGAAATGTTTGAATTATATTACTTCATATTACTCAAATAAAAGTAATTAGTAAATGATTTCCACCATCTTGGATTTTTAAAAATTGTGAGATGATGGTACTTTACATGATTCTTATATTGATTTCAAAGGCAGAATAAATTGAGGAGATTGCGATGAAAAATACTTGAAATTACACTAAAAAATACATTTGAAACTTTTTCCTACTTTTCACACAGGCCCAATGGTAACTGTAGGAAAAATTTAATGTGTAACTCGAGCATAAAGTGTTATTGCTGCACTCGAGAAACGTTTTTCACTCGCCTTCGGCTCGTGAAAAAAACTGTTTCGCTCGTGCAGCAATCCTTGACTTTACGCACTAGTTACACAAATAACTATTATTGAAAGGATTATTTCTGAGTAACAAAAAAGAGTGGCTAGGATCATCAATTTTTTGCTTTTGGCTTTTAATAGTGGGAAGATGGAATCTCTTTTGATTTCAAAACATCATCTACGCATAGCTGAATGACAATTTTGATTATTAGCTATTGGAGCACTCAAATTTTTGGCTAAATCAGCTAAAACCAATCATCATGGATGATCCTTAGTTCCGTTTTCTCGCAAAACTTTTCGCCTCGAAGTCAATAGTCCGCGCAAGCTAAAAATAGATGCCGGTACAATTTGAAGTGTATTGTGATGACGTGTCTTCTCAGCTAACGCAAACTATATCATGACACAACACACAAATATTTTATTTTATTACCTTCAATGCGCGTATTCTTTTCATGATTGGAGTGTTTCTCCAATCAGGATCATCATTGTCATCATCCTCGTCGTCATCATCATCATCATCTACTGGAATGTCATTGTATGCAATTCTGGTAGAAGAATCCACTTCCCTCCTGGAGATCGTAAATGACTGGAAAAGTCGATTGAATAAAATTAAACAGTTATCAATCAGCGTAAAGTAGCTTCAAAGCGCTCTAGTTTCAGTAAAAGCATTCATTTCCAATGAAAATATAATAAAGATGTACTGTAAGTAAAGAACCATATTGAAGTAATGTTTTACTACATTTTTTAGTAAGTTAATCAGTTTCATTTCCACAATTCAAGTAGACAGTGATTTCCGAACACCTATGGAAAATACTGCCTAGCTGACATTCAAGTAATTTTTATGGTGAAACGTTTGAAGTTTGAAGGTCACAGAGCCGTTAAGACTAGGCTAAGAGATCCGACTAAGCCTGGAGATTATTGAAGATAGGCGGTGTTGCTTCCTCCAAGTCGGAACTGTACAGTTAGGTAACTTAGTACTATTCCACGCGATTGTGTCACTACCTATTGGATTTATTATTTAGTAAATATTACTGTTAGTCAAAGTGTAACGTTCACTAGAATGAACAGAAACAACGACGCCAATTTCACAATAAATGTCATTTAGGGGGTATTGTTATAAATAAGCGACGTTAAGCTTAAATAATCGAAGTTTTAAAATTCAGCATTTTTCATTGTCAATTTATAACCGGGACTACATAGAATGAGTTTCCAGGTGCAAAAAATAATTTGGGTAGAATTCCTAATTCAATTCAATTAGATCAAATACGACAATATTAAAGTAGTAATTACTTTATTCTTGGGCTTGGAGGTCTTGGCTGCTTCCAGCTCAGCCGTGAGACAAGAACATTTCTCCCTCAATGTTTCCACCTCTTGTCTCAGATCATCCAATTTTTCGAGCTCGGCATTTTGAATTTTCATCCTCTCCACCAACTGCTCGTCAGTGGTGGAAGCATTGCTGACATTGTTGTCTTTTTCATTGAGCTGTCTTAGGAGCAAGTAAACCTGAGAACAGATAAAAAACAATCAATAATAAAAATCAACACATTTATGTATCAGATAAAAGTGCAGGATGAAAAAGTGAGACCGGTGCGTTGATCCTGGTGAAAATATTTATTTTTAAATCGAGCCCAGGTTGATAGTGTACTATGGTATAAAATAATTAATCTCAAATATAATAATTTTGAAGGTTAGGTCATGTAGATGTAGTTGAGATTATTTCACAGCCTAAACGATTTTCAATAACAGGGTGTCTAGCAATTTGCAGAAATGAAATTCAAGACTTTTTCCCGACTTTTTTCAATACAAAGTTGGAGTTTCTCTATGCGTTTTTCAACGTTTTCGAACGTGATATGATATGACATTATTTCTAAAAAATACCACCCTATGCATTAAAATAGGGTATATTTCAAAACATACTATTAATATTATTTTATGCTTATATAAAGTACGATGCAATTAGACTCGCACCTTTATGTAATTCAATTTTTACAACTAGTATATTACGTTGCAATTAGTTCAAAAAAATACCGAACCTCAACATCCAAAGAGAAGGACGATTCATACGCCAACTTGTTCTATACAATCCTTTTATGGTTTGTTAAAAAGTTACACCCTTTTGAGCGTCGGGTTTTGGGAGAAGGGGATTGAAAGGTGCGAAATTTCAGTTTTTCGTAAGTTGATGTCGAACCAAGCGTTGGACGAAAAAATTTCATGAATGTTTTTTCTAGAGAATAAAATTTGGAAGAGATTGAGACCAATTACAACTCTGTATCATCAACCGTTTTCAAATAACTATTTCTTGAGAACTCCATAATTTTTTTACAGGAATTATTCCATTTCTTTAAAAGTTTGTAACTTTGAATTGATAACACTTGCATCAGTATTTCAAAATCCCTATCGGTGAAATTCATTTCTCTTCAATTTGAGACCAAATTCACTCTTCTTTGTTCGGTGGTTCATATGCTACAGCGATTTTAGAAAACCCTTACACCCCCAAAAACCAATAAAATTACATTTTATCATACGAAAAACATACTAAAAATATTAGGATTTGCTCATACTTCTAAATTTCTTCTCTTGAAACCCTAGTGACATGAATATTGTTCGCACTACCAATAATATCATATAATTCATGGGGATTGGTCAAAAGCATCCTTTTATTTTTAATCATTTATATTCTCTCATAACTTTTGAACAGTACGTCGGATTATATCGTTCAATAGCTCATAAATTTCTACTTATTACGGCGGTATAAATTCATACATTATAATCCAAATTCAGTGAAAACCTCCAAAATTCAGATTTAAATGATACTCTTGAATAATAATAATACCTGCTAATTGGAAATTCCAATTTTTCACATTCTAATGCTTTCCAATCCGGAAGTTATGATCGAGAAATCTGAAAATTATCAAAAAATGTAGAAAAATCGTCCTCTTTTAGATGGTTACTATAAGAATTGCGGGAACTTTGACATAAGAAGGTTCACAACAGGTTTTTATAATCCTTTTTGTGATAAATTCACTTATTTTTCCAAATAGGAGTTGCGATAGAGCGGTCGAAGAGAACAGTCGCATAATTCGGAGCTCTCTTATCGCTCAGCAATGATAGATTTAGCAAGTTACCGCGCGCAAATGGGTTCTTTTCGTAATGTTCGGTGTTTTATTGTGTATAACAAAGTGTCGTATAAATTATCGCATTGTTTTTCGTGATTCGTTCGAATCCTGGTCCCGAAAATGTTACCCTTGACGATGTGTTGAAAAAGCTTGAGAAACTCGAGAATTTGGACGTTATGATGGTGAATTTAAGTGAGTTAAAAGCTTCGTTAACTCAAATTTCGCGTAAAATTAGTGAAGTTCAGAAAGTTACTAAGTCACATAGTGAAAAAATTACTAACCTTGAAGAAGAGAACAGTTTTTTGCGTTATAAAGTGGACAGTCTAGAAAATCATTCCCGACGTTCTAATTTGTTATTTTTCAACATCAAAGATAATTATAAAGAGTCACCGGCACAAACTGAGAAAATTATCACGGAAATTATTTTGGAGGTAATGAGAGTCAGCATTCACCCAATGGACACTGAAAGAGTGCACAGTTTAGGCAGAAATAAAGGAAGAGATCGTCCCATCATTGTTAAATTTTTGAGCTTCAAGAAAAAATGGAGGTCCTTCAAGCAACAAGAAATTTATTTCGAACAAAAATAAGTATTTCGGAAGACTATTCAGAGAGAGTGAGGGGAATAAGAGAGAAGCTGAAAATATATGAAGAGCGGATGAGAAAAGACGGTCACTCGTCATCTATACGATTTGGTAAATTGGTTATTGATGGAAGATATTATACTCTTGAACAAATCGAGGATATTGATAGAGGAAACGGTATGGAGAATCCAGCATTTTCCAAGAGAAATCTTCCAGTATTATGTCACCAACAAAATCGTAATAGTTCCAGTTCACGTTCCAAAAGGCAAAAAACTGATAATATTGGTACTGATGTGAATAATACAGATCCGCTCCCAGACAGCTCCAGGTCACAGGAATTTTCCAAGGAGGGCCATTCGCAGGAAGTTGCCGCTGAGTCAGTTTCATTATTTTCTCAGAGCGAAGAGGAGCGGTTTCAACATGACGATCGCACCGATGATGGTCGATCGGCATTGGCATTGGACCAGCACGGCATTGGTGAGAGCGACTCCAGTGAGGGGGCACACGCCGCGCTGCCCGCCGAAAAGTGGTCACCCGATGTTCACGTTTCGCCGAGAAAAACAACGAAGCGAGCAGCAAGCAATGTGTCACCCAGCGATGACGTTCAGCTGAGAAAAACTGCAAAGAGGGCAGCGAGCAATGTATTGGGTCCACTTGCGGATTGGCTGGAGAGTGGCAGATTAAACAGGAAAGGAGTATCTAACGAGAAAAATCAGTCCCAGGGAAGTGAGTTCCGGCACATGTAGCAATCAGGTAAAAAAACCTCAGATAAATGATAAAAACCCTGAGTCTAGTGATAATATGAACTATTTTAACGTGATCTTTTGGAATAGTCATGGAGTGGCAAACATTTATAATATGGACAAATCCCAAATTGTTATATTTAATAAGTATTCTGTCATATGCCATATTAGTGAAACATGGCTTTTAAACTCATTACAGTGTGTGAAAGGCTTTGAGGATTATAAAAGTTTCAGTCCATTTTATCAGTTCCGGCTTCAAAATTAGAGAGTAGAGGTAGACCAAGTGGAGGGCTTGTCATGTTGATAAAGAATGGGTTAAAAACAAAATTAATTACTGCTATTGAGTTATCTAATGATATGTTTAGATGTCTAGTTGGATTAATTTACATAAGGCCAAATTATATTGAAAAATCATTGAAAAGTTTGCAGGATTGTTTTCATGAAAACGAACATATTTTCTCCATTTCACCGATAATATTGAAAGGAGACTTCAACTTGCGTATAGGTTTTCTTAATCAACATGTAGATAGCGAAGTATTTGATAATTCCTCACTGTGGGCGCAAAGAGTTGTATTAGATGAATGCATATCACGCTATGCAGGAAGGCTTGTTGATATTATGGAAGAGAATCTGTTTATAATTGTTAACGGTAGGAGTGATAGTGATAGGCAAGCAAAATTCACTTTTCATAACTCGAACGGCAGTAGTACTATCGATCAGATATTGAGGGGCTCGAATGGGTGGAGGATATGATCGTGTCTGATTCCGTCTTGTCTTCCGATCACTTGCCTTTGTTTTTAAAAACTAGTCGATCAATAGGCGAGCCGATGTTATCAACTGATAACATCTATCATCGTGCGAAGGGATATCGTTGGAGAGAGGAATCTAGTAAAGAGTACTCTGCTTCCCTCTCTCTCTCAGAGAGAGTGCATTTCCGCAGTGAAAGTCCTAATAGATTGGCTAGTAATTTACAGCAAGCTATCAAAGAAGAAGCTGAATTTTTGCGAATGATTATTTCTAAATCTAATGTTCAGAATTTTAAAAATAAGCCTTGGTTTGACGCACACTGTAATAAACTGAAGAGAAATCTACGTACTGCTTATAGAACGGCAAAGGCTAATAATTTTGGCAGGGTTTCATTAAATGCATATATCGGAGCTAAGAATGAGTATAAGAGTATGATTAAACAGAAAAAGGTAGATTACTACAAAACTTTAGGAGATAAATTCAGAAATATAAATAATGGTGAAGAATTTTGGAGTGCAGTTCGTTATTTTAGAAAGAAAAATCCGCAATCAAATATGATAATTTAGAGGATTGGGTTGTGTTTCTGAAGGATAAATTCACAAAAAATTTGTTTGTTAGTATAAATGAAGTAACTCTGGCAGTCGTAGGTCATCTCCTTCTGGATAGAAAAGTTGATATTCAGGAACTAAAAGCCGTACTTAAAAAACTAAAAACAAAAAAACTCCTGGCGTCGATGGTTTGTCTTACGAATTCTATAAGTCACTCCCGAATTCCTGGAAAAATTATATGGTAAAATTGTTCAATTGCATACTGGATAAGGGTAGAATTCCAACAAGCTGGGCGGAAATGATTATGTTATTATTGTTCAAAAAAGATGATAAGCTGAACCCAAAGAATTACAGGGCGATAGCCATCTCGAACTGCCTGTTTAAAATATTTACAAATTTGTTAACTGCTCGTTTATCGACCTGGTTTGAATATTTCCATATTCTCGGCGAGAGTCAATCTGGCTTTCGTAGGGGTCGTGGTTGTATGGATAATATTTTTTCTCTTTATTCAATTATTTATTACTATCTTGAATTAAAGCATCAACCCATGTGTGGAATTTTCGTAGATTATGAAGCCGCGTCTGACTCCATTCATCATTTGCTGTGGCCCAGACTTTGTAATATTGGAGTGAATGGTAAATTTCTCTATGTGCTTAGAGACATCTACTCGAGAGCTACGGTGGCAATTGACGTAGGAAGTTCTGGTGCCCGTTCAGAGCCAGTTAAGGTCGCAAGGGGCGTATTGCAGTGGGACCCAGCCAGTCCGCTCCTCTTTTCCCTCTATATAGCTGACATGGAAGATTATTTCAGGAAAAAAGGGTTTTCTGGCCTAAGAATGGGCTGTGATAACGATTTAATTATGCTTCAGTACGCTGATGACGTAGTGATTCTGGCAGATAGTGTTCCGGATGTACGCAATAAATTGAAATGTCATTTTGAGTACAGTGAGAAACTGGGATTAGGAGTTAATTCGGAAAAGACCAGAGTATTGCCATTTCACAGGGGCAGGTTGAGAGCACTCAGACCATTTTCGTTCAATGGGCATTGCATAGAGCTTTGTAAAGAGTATAATTATTTAGGAGTCACTTTCCAGTCGTCGGGGAAATTTACTGCAATGTGTAAAAACTCCATTATTAAAGCTAAAACTGAGACAGGTGCAATGATAGCGGTTCTAGCAAAGGTAAAATCGGATGATTGGTTAGGAAAAATGAAACTTTTTGACTCCGTAATTCTACCATCTGCATTATATGGCGCTGAAGTTTGGTCACTGGGTAGAGAGGAAGCTGTCGAGCGTGTTCAGTTATTTTTTCTCAAGCGAACTCTTTTATTAAATCGCACCGCTCCCGGGTGGGCAGTTAGGATAGAGACAAACCGCTCCAGCTTGAAGCTTCATCTTTTTGCAAAGCAGTTGAACTGGCTGTTGAAAATTTTGAATATGAATGAATCAAGATTACCTTATGTATGTTACAGGGTTCTTTGTCAATCTAAATTTGACAAAAACGATAACTGGGTGTACTGTATTAGGAAAAAGCTGAGGGACATTTGTCTAGATATACCAGGGTTTTCGGATGAGTTTGATGAGGTAGATTTAAGCAATTATGACGACGCAATTTTGAATAGATACGCATGGCTGCGCGTATGGGAGCGCGCTTAGTACTCTTACTTGCCAACGATATTACAGCTTGAATCCAAATTTTGAAATAGCAGATCAATTGACTTTCCCTACTCCTGTAAATAGAATGAGATGTCTCACGCAGTTGCGGATACCAACAATAACAGGTGTGCATCTGTACTTTGTAAGGCTAATCTCAATCCAGAAAATATATGTTTAGCATGTAACTCAGGTTTGGAAACATTAGAGCATTTTTTTATTGAATATACTAGGATACCGAAATTTAAGAGCCCAGTATCTCATGGAATACATAAAAAACATAGTTGATCCTTCAAATCAGGTGTTGGTTCTATTATCAAATCTAAATAGTGAGAAAATAAAAAACGTTTACCTGTATTGTATCGAGGCTATCAAAGAGAGATACTAGGATATAGAAAGTGGTTTGTAGCTTATAGTTTCAGCAGCTTGAAATTTAATTTAATTCAATTCTTAATAATGCATTGATAACCAAACTATTAGTTTTGTGATTTCTATTGGTGTTTTGAATAATATATTATTGTATGTTAGAGGTTTTTGTGATTTAATGATATGTTATGTTTTTTGTATTGTTATGTTTATTTAATGTTTATTGCATTCAATGTTGTTTGTATGAGTAATTGCTCAAAAACAAATAAAACTATATATATAAATACATATATATATATATATATATATATATATATATATATATATATATATATATTATTTTTCCAAATACTTCCAAATTTTATTCTCTAGAAAAAAACATTCATGAAATTATTTCGTCCGACGCTTTCGCAAAAAACTGAAATTTTGCACCTTTCAACCCCTCCTCTCAAAACCCGACGCTCAAAAGGGTGTAACTATTTACCAAACAATAAAGGGGTTGTATAGAACAATTTGGCGTAGGAATCGTCCTTTCTCTTTGGATGTTGAGGTTGGGCCTCTTTTTTCCAACCAATTCCAGCGTACTAATTCATATGCTCTAGCACTAGCTAGGGAAATATTGAAGAAGCAAAGTGGAAACACTGAACCGTCTTCCCACTAAGCTCGCTCTAGTGCCTGGCCATCAATGTCAAATATATCGGATATCGGTTCAAAAATATCAATATTTGCAAAATATCGATTTTCTTTAACCTACTTAATACTTGTTCAGGCCCGCCCCGCCCAATATTAAAGTAACTCAACTGATAAAAAAAAATTAACAACTTTATAATCTATGGATTTCCCGACTTAACTTCAAATTCCAGGATAATTCACGACTTTTTCCGACCTTATTTCATTTCCAGACTAATTCCCGACTGCTAGACACCCTGAATAAGAATGATGTGATTACACTATTGTTTATTATGACAATTGAAAACAATGTATTCAATTAATGACAACTTTGATACATATGAAATAAGAAATCAAAATAAAAGTTTTTACATGATTACATAAAAATACTATAATAAAATTGAATTTGGTGTCAAATGGGTTTGCAAAACATTTGCGTTACAAATATATAAAATATATGTACTTGGTACATATGAAAGTTAAAAAATTAAAAATATTTCAATAATCAATGGTGATATGAATTCTTGACAGCATATATTTATTTATATCACTTACCTTTTCTTCGTTTTCTTTTTCCAGTTCGTGGAGTTTTTTCTGGTGCAATGCGATCAAGTCCTCTATTTGCTTATTGCACAAGTTCAATTTTTTCTGAGCATTATCATTAGCTTCCTGAAAATGATATGACACATTTGAATTAAAACAATTGGTTTGAGCATAAATTACTCTGGGGCTAGAAAATGTGAATACTGTTCTACAAAAAAATAAATCGTTAAAATGAATTAAGCCAAAAACGGTTCCCTCATGCAACATTGTGGAAACAAGCATCAAGTTCTACTATACTTGCATGCGCTAACCAGCTCTGTTTATTGATAAAAAATATGTAAGTTTTCTTATAGAGATTAAATAACTGAAATTATAATTTGTTTGTCAATTGTCTAATTTTCATGTACAATAGGCTACATTTACGATCTGACTGATTTCTAAAGCATAATTATAGATTTATGTACCTTTAGTTCGTTGTAGACAGCAGATTTGCATGCACTTTCTTTCTTAGCTTCAGCTGCCAAAGTGAAAAGGTGTTTGATGGCGCATTTTGCTTCACCCATCGTATGGAGCTGATCGAAATTGTTCTTTGATTTATTTTCTGAAAGCATAAAACATTAATGCGATAAGAAAATCATTCTTTATAGGTCTCTATCTCCATAATTTCATTTTATTATCGACATCCAGGATTCAATTCAAGCCTTTGAAATCTTTTTGAATAAAGTAATTGAATAGAGAAATATTATTTCTTAATCATGTACAGATACATTGAGAACAAAGTCAATATATACAAAAAACTCAACATAAAAACTATACATCGTGTTAATTTGTTGCAATTGGCTACAATATATAAAATTTATACAAAGTTATAAGGGTTTAGATTCAGACTAATATCAACCTGGGTAATAAAGTTTCTATATAAGAAATTGAATAAGATGAAATCTTACCTTCATTCGAGTCCATAATTTTTTGTTGCATATCAGCAATTTGTGTACTTCTTAAATCTATATCATTAGTTAGATTTTCTATTTCTTTCTCGATGTCTCTCCGTTCTGTTGAATTCAAATCAGTCTTTGAGAGATTTTTCTGAAATTACAAACCAATTACATACCGTGATTGAGAATACGAAATACATATAATTATTATACAGAAAATATATTATAATTATATAGTGTGATTGACAACATCTTATAGTGTTTAATTCTAACATGGAGTTGCTCATCAACAAAAATTCTTATATTATGAATGCTTTTTCTAACGCACAGTAAGTGAAATATCAGATTGATAAAATTTGTTGATTGAATATTGATGTAGTGGATTTTTTCCACAATGAGAGAACTTTGATGTTGTCACAAATCCACATTATTTCAAATACAAATTGGAGCAGATATTTGCTTTTATCAAGTCATCCGATAAAAACTCAATGTACGCATAATGAAAAAACTTTGATGTTCTCAAATCCACTTAAATTCTAATACAATTAAAAATTGTATTGAAGCTGCAATGTTGGGATTGTGACAACACCAAAGTTCTTTCATTATGAGTACATTGAGTTTTTATCGGATGACTTAATAAAAGCAAACATCTGCCCCAATGTACTTGGAAAAGTTCAAAATAAAAAAAAAACGCATGCTTGAAATAGGTAATTGAAAATGGATAAAATAAAACTAACTTTGAGTTCGGCTAGCGTTCTACTCAGGGATTCTCGGTCAGTCATAAGATTTTTGAGAGTTCGCTCAGCCTCTGCGGTGCTAATGATGACCTCGAGCTCCTGGTCGATCCAAGCGGAGACATTGCGCTCCTTGCCGCTGTCCAGCTGCCGGTTCTTTGCGGCTGTCTTCATGGCCAGCGCGTCCTTCAGGCGCTTGTTGACGGCTGCCGCCTCCTCCACCTTCCTCTTCAGCACGTTCTGCTGTTTGTTGTGCAAGTTCTCCATTTTGATCATCTGGTTTTGACGTTTGCGCTCCTGCTCGCGCAACTGGCACAGCTCGCGCTCCCTGGCCGCCTTGTACGAACGGTAACGGTCTCCCTCCTGTTTCATCTGCTGGATCAGACGCACTTTCGTCTGCTTCATCGCCTGCACAATAACAACAATTTCAATCAACAAACTTGAAATTTTAATTTCAAAGTGAAGAATGTGCATTTCCTTTTAAAAAATATTGTAATGACATAGTTCATACATGAGATATCAATAAAATAGACCAATAATAATTAATCACAGTACCATTTAATATAGGTTTATTTTTTTCTCACAGCTAGTTTCGAACTAGTAATTTTCAAGTGAAATCATTGATTTATTATTCATTAGTAGCCCTGATGACAAAATGAACAATAAGATATCAAATACTTAGTAAGTGTTATTACATGTTTCTGAGGGAAAAATACTGTTGATGTATTGTATTCAACTATAATTATATGTTTCCTCATGAAGGAAGGTTGAATAGGTGTTGTTTAAGTAGGAGTTACAGAATTATCAAGTGGGGGTGCAAAACGTTGGGTAAATGAACTCACATACTATTTGGAATGTTATTTTCTATGACGTCTCTTAGTGTCTTCAATCATAGTTCATTATTTAATCTACAGTCGTAATACCATTGAATTGAATTGAATTGAATTTATTTGTTTCTGTATGGTAACAAAAAAGGCATATAATGTACAATACATAGCATAAAATATGAATATATATATATATAAATAAGTTTACAAAATAAGAAACAACGCTCACATGAACCGTTAGGTTTGTTTGTGAGTCGTGAGTTCGTATTACAAAAATAATATAGGTACTTGTAGTTACCAAAATAAATAAAGGTATGAGACAAAATAATAACTAACACCGCACTCATCCATCCACACTCATGCAGGAAGGGGACACACACACCGCATGCAAAAGAAAAAAAAAAAAACGCATACACACAACATCCATACACCATCATTCTTGAAATTGCTGTGTTTTATGAGCTACAATTCGCTGAATAACCACCGCTGTACGACCGACCAACTGTTTTGTGACTGATTAAAATTTATTGTTGTATGACTGACCGACTAACCAACTGTCTAACTGACCAACTGCTTTGTAACTATTCGACTCGTAGGCTTACTGACATTATTGACGTAAATTTTGAATTTGAATTTAAATTAGAATTTGGCATTGGAGGTAAAGAAGAAGAATATCGATGGATCAAAAAAAAGATAATGGCTGAATAGAAGAGAAAAAAATATATATATATAGAATGTAGAGTAGTTTGAACAGCCGCGTTGGGCGTGAAGGAGCTAGACGTAAGTGGATCTTAGAATCTGATAACACACGTCATCACTCATGTCAGATAACCACCTCCGCAACATTCTTTTGTATAGATAAATTGAGCACTCCCCTGGCTGACTAATAAGCAAAGGTGCATTCCGCAGAATAACATGTACCAGGTAAGTTACATTCCTGTCGCAGACTGATCTCATATTTCGTGAAAGGCCAGAATGATGAAGATATGAGCTGCGGGTCAGGTAATTGTGTTGAGAGGAATTATCGAAAACAATTTTATTTTTAAATGCATAGGTCATAACAGATTTGATGAAAAGTTTTTTTATAGGGAGAACATTGAAGAGATTGAACAAGCGATCTGATGGATACGTCCTCTCCAAACCTAGTCCAGCTTTGATAATTGCTTTCTGTGCTATGGCTAATTCTTTAATGTATACATCACATGCACCGCCCCAAGCAATTATACCGTATGTCATGATGGATTGAGCAAATGAGTAGTAAACCATTCTTAATTCTTTGACATTAAGGATGCCATGTAATTTAGAGAAAACGTAAATCAACTTCCTCAACTTATTTTTCAAGTAGGCTATGTGCTGCATCCAACTCAGTCTATTATCAAAAATTATACCCAGATATTTTATTTCATTTACTGACTCAATTGAGCTGCAGTCACATTCAACATCCCACTCACGACCACACCTGTGAAGTTTAAGATCCAACTGAGGAGGCGGGCCACGGTTTTTGTGAAGAAAAATAGGCATGACTTTGGTTTTACAAATATTCATACTAAGGATATTGTTATCAAACCAATTTTTCAGTTTTACTAAACCACTATTCGCAATCCTGTACACTTCTCCCCAACTATCCCCCTCAAAGTACACTGCGGTGTCGTCTGCAAATAACAAAATGCCCTGGACAACTCCATAGTTTATTCCCTGAACATTACTATACGTGCTGTTGATACTCACGATCTGCTTACGCTCAGACAAGTAACTATCAATCCATGAATGTGCTATCCCAGCGATACCGTATTTAAAGAGTTTTCTCATCAAGATGGAGCGGTCGATAGAGTCAAAAGCCTTTGTGAGATCAATAAATAGAAGAAGAATGTATTTATTGTTATTAATACCCACCCTCAAATAGTTGCTTAAGCGATAAAAGCAATTTTCTGAATTGCAATCATCCCTGAAGCCAAATTGAAACTCTGTGAGAAGGTTATTAATTTTTATGTACTCTGTTAATTGCTTTTTAAAACATTTTTCAATAACCTTAGAGAAAATACTAAGTAATGATATTGGACGGTAATTATTAATGTCAACTTTACTACCCAACTTGTGTAGAGGAATTACTTTGGCAAGCTTAAACAAATCAGGAAAAATGCCGGATCTGAAACTACAATTTATGATGTGGCAGAGCGGGGTAAGAAAGATATCAATATTGTTTTTTATCAAGTTAGCGGGAATATCATCACAGCCAGGAGCAGAGCCTCCCCGAATTCCCATCACACATTGGCGAACATCCTGTTCTGAAACATCTTTAAGAATAAATCTGGATTCAGGATCAGGTGGTATAATTGGAATTGTTCTAATATTGTCATTATTTTGTCTTATTTTTTGAGCTAGATCAGCTCCTATATTAGCAAAAAATTTATTGAATTCATTAGCAACATCCAGTGTGGTTTTAAATGTATGGTTGACACTGGAACAAGAGGTTAGAAAATTTTGTACTGGAAAAGGAGTTTTATTGTTATTCAAACCAGAAATTTCATTTATTATTTTCCAAAATTGTTTAGGGTTATTCGTTGATTCAAATATTTTCTGTTTATAATAGGCTTTTTTAGTTGTTTTAAGAAGACGGCTTAGTACTCGGCGATACTCGTTGTAATAATTTATCAGGTGCACGTTGAACGGTTGCCTCCTTATTACTCTGTGCAAATTATTTCTTTTTTAATTGACCTAACAAGGCTTACAGTGATCCAGGGCTTTAATTTTTTATCAGCACTCCTCCCCGAATGGAGCGAGGTGGAATGCTGGTACACACTTTGAATTATTTCAATAAATTTTGTTGAACTTGTGTTAGGGTCTTCTGAGGAAATTACTTCGCACCATGACTGTTCTAGTAGAAGATTTTTAAATCTAGAATGGTTTATTCTCTCATAGCTATAATTTGAACGAATTTCTGGCCTATTTATTATTTTTTGTTTTATAATTATACCTATTGGATAATGATCAGTGATATCATACTTCAATACTGACGGAAAAAGGGAATCAGTGTCATTATGTTTCACAAATAAATGATCAATGCAAGATGATGAATTGGCTGTTTCTCTAGTTGGTACGTCAATACAGCATACGAAACCGGCTTCATATAACGTGTCTAGATACCTACTGCTCATGTTATTAATTTGGTCACCGAGAATATTGCAGTTGATGTCGCCAACAATTAACTGGATAACTTTATTATTATTGTCATCATTGAATTGATGATCATGATGATGATTATTAAGTTGAGGATTATGATTATGATTGATATTATTTCCTTGATATCTATTCCCCAGCCCATCGATAAAGTTAGCCAGGTCGACTCCGTGACAACGATAAACACAAAGCAAACTGTAGCGTTGATTATCCTTATCACAATCTAGATTAAGACACCGCAATCCTCCGACATTCACTTCACAGCAAGAATACAGTAAACTCGAATTCACATAAACTACTATTCCATCATTCTGATTATATTGAGTTGACGTTTGAAATATTGCATACCCATCAAGCTGGTCCACGCATTCAACTCCATTCATCCAAGTTTCAGTAAGGACTATGACATCGAATTTGAAATTGATACTTTGAAGTAAAATTAATAATTGATCAAAGTTCCTTCTATAACTTCTAATATTCAAATGAAACACACTCAATCCAGACTGACCATTCATACTAAGGAAATCACCATACACACGACAATCATCAAACACACTACAGTTTACATGCCTAAAATTAGTTAAATCATCCAATACATTCATAGTACATAGTTCGCTCGAGCCGTTTATAATGAAATATTAATAGAATAACCGACAAAACAAGTTTCAATCAGATCAAAATAAACAAAATATTATAGTATACATCAAAATAAATAGTTCTGCTTTAGTACCGTTTTGATATTCATTATATAGAGAAGCAGGACATAGTTAGTATGAATCTATGTTCTTATCTTTTTATTAATAATAGAATTAAGACGTATCATTATTATAAGTAATTATAACAAATGAGGTAGAACCCATTTGATATTCATTATTCAAAGAAGCAGGATATAGTCAGTATGAATCTATGTTCTTATCTTTCTATTAATAATAGAATAAAAACGTACCATTATTATAAGTAATTGAGAAAGAACCCATTTCACAGAGAATGAAGAGGATTTTTTATGGTAAATAAATGATAGATTGCTTGAAATAATAATATTAATGAATCAAATTGAAAAAATCTTACTATAATAATACAAAGCTTAATTGGAATACTGCTTGAAATAATGATAGATATCTTGGTAAAAAACATAAATTCAACTATACCTGGCCCGTTATTTGATCAATAAAAGAGAAATCGCATTTCTAAAAAGAAAAAAAAAATAGAGTAAATTTTATCTCTGGAATAATTCATAGTTCATAATTTATAAAAATCATAGTAAGAGACCGGCAATAAAATAAACAGAGTAATTGTCCATTTTGATGCTTATATATGATGAGAAAAAAGTTTCTTTTCGTTTCCACCTACTATAAATAATAAAATTAAAATATTCCTGTGACTTACAGTCTATTAACGCACATGCTTTTTTTCACCACTCTTTGTCGAGATCCTTAGCGTCCATTATTTTTCTTATGGGACCATCAACGGTTTTTCGCACGAACAGCTTTCCCTCTCGTATCCATGCATACGCCAGCATATTCTGCTTTACATAACTTTTAGCTATGCCAAGCAAAATCTTGTTTTCCACGGTGAGGTGTTCATTTACAAAGATACTACCCTCTTTAAAGTATTCACTTAGGAGATTAGCCTGAATTACTTCAATTTTTCGAGCCGAGACTAACCAGGCAGCACGACATCTTCTAGAAATAAATTTTACGATTATGGAGGGATGAGGAGCGTCTTTTCTTTTAGGCAGTCTGTGTGCAATTGAAATGTTAGAGTTCATACGGCACGTTAAGGATACCCGCGAGTTTTTCAACTATTGCATACACGTCTTCACCCTGCGTAAAAGGAACACCAGATATTTCTAAATTAGACAGTCTTGTATATTGGTGTAGCTGACTAATTTGTTTTTTCAAGTTTAAATTCTCCGACAAAAGTGCATCACAGTCCCCCTTAACCGCAGCACACTCGATTTTCACGGCGTTTATTTCGTCTCGAAAACCACTGATTTCAGATCGCAGCCCCGTAATTTCAGATTCAAGTTTTTCGAATTTAATATCTATTTTCTCACTGAGGTCTTTTATGGCCTCGGCCAGTACACTGATATTGGAATCACTTTTTGAAACCGATGTTTTATCCGATTGAGTAGTGTCCTTGCACTCACCGCATTTCCAAGTCTGTTTTCTGGCTCCCATCTTACGAAGATTTTCCGTGTTTCCAACTTGGCAGCACTCCGAATGAAAGGGGTTTTCACACACGGAACATTCAATTATGTTTTTTGAATCAGAAAATTCAATATTGCACTTAGAACAAAGCTTACTCATTTTGCAGGTTAGAATTTTGCAAGTGTAGAACGGCACGAACGAATTTATCTACAGCGCCAGAGCTGATAACCTTTCTCTCTGACAGTCAGAACCGAACTGAACATTCTATTTCGGTTATTATATAACAACGATAGGCTATCAATATTTGGTATAATGTTTGAGCTTAAAATGTTTTAAAGATGAAGTGTTGAGGCCCTACAAAAATTAAATGTTTTCCATATCTATTATTATTATAATCATCATTCTACATCAATTTACAGACTATCCAAACAAAATTATAGCTTGCATACTTATTAATCTTCTTAAGTAGATACTATCTCTTTACTCTCTTGATATCTCACTTTTTGAAGTGTTTTTTAATGGGAATAATACAATTGCATAGTTGCATATCCTTTTCAATGATAAAGTCAGAGATAAACTCCTCTGTCTTATGCAGATAAAACACAATATTAGGGTACATGAATCCCAAATTTCATGTTATTTTTTGTTTTTCAATAATGAATCTCTACATTGCAACATTTTGCCTGTATCAAAATTATTGCCTATAATGGCACTCTTAACACATTCTTTCTCTCACTCTCTTTTAGACCTAGTTTTAACTCCGCCCTTATAAAGGCAATCCATTTATTAATCTCTTCAGTAAAAATTGAAGTTCGTGAAGCCCTCCCAAACATCGATTGGAATATAATTGGGTTATTGAAGGGGTTGTTGGTTGGTTGTGGTTTGTGTTTTTTGTGGGTAATTTCCCCTGAACATGACTGTGTGAAGTGTGATAATAATATGTGTAATTTTTCGTTTTACACATTCTTTTTTTATTGAAGCATAATCTCACAGAAGACTAACAAAAGATTCGATTCTAAACTTGACATGACATAAAAACTCTGCATTACAATTCATTATTACCAAGAGATATTTCCAAGAATAATATATAATAAAAAAACACTCACCAAATTTGATCAAGTATGTAGTCATGTCTTTTCCATTGAGTTACGTATTTACTTATACACTTAACAAAATATCAACTCATTCTTATAATAATATATTATTCGATTTACAACCGTTGCACCAGATAATAGATAAACAAACTTCATCACAACATGTCAACATTACAAACGTACAGACGACAGACGTAAAGTTTGAAAATTGCCAATGCCAACTGAACTGGACATGGACAGAAATGAGAACTGTTTCAGATGTTTGTGCTCATCGTGATTTTAAATTTTTTGGTATATGAATTCATCTTTATTGTTAGAATAAATTATTCATTTAGATATTGTCTGTTAGTGAATATTATTATTAAAAAAAATAAATAAATAAATAAGTTGGCTTTGCGCTGTCAATTTGTCAGGTTGGAAATGCTCGGAAACTGAAATTACATTCGGCCAAGATCGGCTATCTTCGTAGCCAGGCCCTGCTAGCTTATTTCGCAGCTTTATTGCAATGCTTACCACTCCCACTCCCCCCAACCTTTGTTCTCCAAATCGTAGCAAGAGCATATGAAGCAGGTCGAGCTCCGCTTCCTTCCACCTTTCAACCAATCAGCAGCTAGGCGGTGAGCGGTGAGGCGCTGACATTCAAATCAAAGCAGTCGATAATCATTGATATTGAGCATTTATAATTGAGTAATATTCCAATAATTGATATTATACTGTTAATAATAATAATTTTATCATAATTATTACTAATAATTCGCACGACTTAAATTAATTTTTGGGGGGGTTTTCGTTACTGAAGCAGTGCTTCACTTGCTTTATATGACCGCTCGGCACTGCATCTAAAATGATTTCCAATATAAACAGCAGAATTATTATCAATCTTTTCAATCATATATTGGTGAATCATACAGTGGTTTTTCCACTGCAGTAGCCATCTCTCGAATCCTATCTGCTTCCAACTCAGCTAACGAGTTGATCATGCAACGATTTATTGGTAACCCTAGATTGACGAAGGTTGAGACTATAATAACAAGGACTATTCAACTATTGTTAGAACAGGTAGCCATTTCTGAGTATTATGCGAGTCGTTCGATTGCTAGTCAAAACACAATTCAGTGACCCTGTCTCATTCACTCTTTCTCCTTCTACTGTAAAGGAATTCACAATTGAAAGGAACACCAGTTTCGATTCTTACATTCCCATTCAAAAGTAGCAGAATGAATTTTGAATACAGGAATGCCCGTTTCCACCAAAACAGAAACTAGGTTTGATTCTGAATAACCAAATATAAATTATTCATAATAACTCCCAACTCCCATCATAATCAACTGATTTCTATGACTTTTCGTTTTCGGAATCGGGCCCAAATCACTAGAAATTTTAAAGTAAAAAAACTTCTTATAGTTGAAAATTCTCTTTATTTCATCCATAGCACAATTATATGTATAAAAAGTGAATAATGAAATATAATTTATTAGGTTGATGAGATTTTAGGCCTACGTGATCAGGAGGGTGATCAAAACAATATTATGTTTTATGTAATGAATAGTAGTAGTAGTAGTAGCAGCCTATCATTCAGCTCAAAAGAAACAAGCGCAGCAGTAATACCATACCATAGACTAACTATACTATAGAATAGTATATCTACGACCGTAACGACTAAAGGTCTGAGAAGCAAATTTTTTGGAATCACCTCATTATGAAAATTTCGACTACATACCTATCCTTTCCGCATGACTGATTGACACCAATAATAGACAATAGTGGAGGAGTGGCTTTTCTACTATGTCATTCAACTGATGAGCTCTTCGAGGCAATGTTGTATAGTTTGAACTATAACTGAACTATATCTGTATTCGAGCTACTCTCCACTAGAGCCATCTCTGGAACAAACGGCGAACTTCCAGCAGTAGAGTACTGTTAGAGAATCCTATGCATATTGTTAATATTTGAAATACATTCTTCTACTGTTGTTTCCAATCGAGATATCTATTAAGTTTCTCACACATTTGTATGTATAAGAATTCATCTGTAATTCCTTTTTTGTTTAAAGGAAATCGAATGAACCGGCAATTCACAATTAACAAAAAAAAAATGAGTCAATATGGGTCAATTTCTTATGGGAAATTGGAGCTTCAATTTCATGAATTTATAAGTAAACTATGTTTTAAAAGATTTGAATGCCTGATATATATCAATATTCAGTTCGTGCCTACATTATGGCTGAAACAATTTTTCTTCCCAAGCCTTCTATAAACAGATACAAAAAGTTTTAGAGAAATCCCCATGTATAAGCGATACGATGTTTTCTCTTTGCCAGAGCTGTATCCGGTCTGCTCTTAAACAAAACAAGCCCTAAGAGTCGTCCCCTATTCTAGCTATTCTATCCTGTATGTATGGCTCAACAGCCCATGAAGGGCCTAGGCCTACCAGCTGGTTGTCAGTTTCAAATTCACTCTACTATACAGCCTGTCCAAGCCAAGAAGACACCCCGGCACAACGGGAAAACGGCCCCAGCCCGGCCAATACCGGCCCAAAAGCCATAAATTCGCAATCAGAGCTCACAGTCCCCGAACCAACACTGCCCGAGCCGAAGCCGCCCCCTTCACCCCGCTAGAATCCCCCCCCCCCCGGACAGACCATACAGCAAGCAAATAATCATCAACCAGGATAGAGGTAACGTGTGGTTAGCACGTTGATCCTCTCAACCATAAGCCAGTCTCCGCAACTAATTGGCGGCGCAGAACACCTCTGAATAACATGCAGTTAATCAGTTAGAGTGTAATGCAACAATTACTATTCTTCCAGAGACGGGAAACGACTGACTGTCGACAGCCAATCTCCCAAAGGAGCTGATATTCTATCCTATAGCTGTTCAGTAAGTCCACCAATCAGGCATTTTGCCTTAATGGGAGACATATATCAGGTTATAGTTTGACTTATATAGAGTATATAGAACACAAACAACATAAAACCACCGAGTTAGTAGTGACGATCGTTTCGATCTGGCGTAAGACATCTTCAGACTGACTGACGATTGTCTTTAATAATGCAATGTGAGTTTTTCTTCCGCTTTCAAAGTTTTCCAAAAATCTATGTAAATTTACCAGAAGAAGGAAGAGTGCATACAACAAAAACGAACAAACCTCTAGGGTTTGTTGAATTGAAGTCTGATGAATTTCATGGTGACGAAAATTGACTTCATAATTTAGTGAATAGCTGTGTGAATTGACTGAATACTACTGTACTGAAGAAATATGCTGTACTTACAAGAATCTCGCTGTTCAAGTTGTTTATTTTCAAGTCTGATTTTTCTTTCATTTTGATAACGCGAGCTTGTTCTACGACTTTCTTATTCAGAGCGTTGATCTTCTGCTCGAGTTCCTGGAGCCTTTTTCTGCGCTGTTCTGCTATTCTGAAAATTAATTGAAAATAACGTTGAAACCCACTAACTTATTGGAACATTCATTGATACAAGCGATATATGAATAATTTGATTCCCATTCAAGAGAAAAATGTACAAATAATAATAATAGATACATTCAAAACAGACAAAGTACAACACAAAAACAATTTCAAATTCAATAATATTTGATAGCAAACGTTGAGCTCAACTGAAATAAAGAATATTATACCAGGCGCCGGCCTGGTTGGCGCAGTGGGCAAGGGCGTCACAACCTTCAGTCCGCTAGCACTGCCACTCAATATCCATCACCCACGCACAAGCTAAAAATGCTTATGTGGGCATCATCCGCAATAAAAAAAAATATCTTCATTTTTTTTGTCGAAGAGCAACCATAATAGTTATAAGGGAGGAGACAGTGTGGAATTATATTCTAGTATCCACTACGTTTCAAGAATTAAATGCGTTTGGAATCAATGGAAGGTTATGAAATTTTTCAGGATCGAGCAAATTTGAAACCGGAAAACTATTGAAAACCAAGCACTTCAATTATTAAAACAGGGAATAGAAGTAAATCAAATACTCATGAGAACCAACTAACAATAATAAATGGATACTTTTTATATTATCTATTGATAAACTGAAAAAAAAATCAATAGTATGAAAGAAGGTAAATATTGTTTTAACTTCAAAAATTGTACTATGTATGTAGCCTGTTTCTATTTTCTGAAATTTATAATGTTGTAAATTCAACGTTCGTTGACGAAGTGTAAAATTTTAGGCCTATAACTATACTCTTGTACAAATAGTTTCGAGCAAAAAGCTAGTTTTATTTCATATTGTGATGATATAATGGATCAATAGATCACGAACTGTGCTCATCATTGAGGGGGTATAATCATAACTAACGAATTATAATACATTGAAAACTTGATAAAAACAAAATTGAATCACAAAATTCAAAACTTGATAAAACCCCCAACGTATGGGAAATTTGAAGATTACTCACTTGCTTGATGCATTATTGTGCTGCAAGCTTTTAATCTGTTGAACGAGCTCGTCTTTTTCATGCTGCAGATCGGAAATTTGATCTTCCAATTCTTTCATTTGAGCTACACAGCCACCGCTTGTTTCAGTCATAGACGTCGACGAAGCTAACAACTTTTTGGCCAATTCCTCTTTGTACGCCAGATCCTTCATCAAAAGCTGGCGAGAGAAAAACATGCACGTGAGTTGCAAATATATTACAATAAATAGATAGAACATATCGAAGATTTATTTGAAGATATTCTAGATCAGATGGTTGGTGCAATCCAAAATGAGAGTCGATCTGGACGCAAGAGTGATACAAAAACTAATTAGAATGGATTGGCTTAGAAATAAAGCTTCCAAGGATAACTGAAATTGATTTTTATTCTTATGGACTACATAAGACTGTTTTTAACCAGTAGGGCTCAGAGAAACTTTTTTCATTCATAGTATTTTTCATTCTCGTAAATGGATAATTTTTCACACTAGTTCAACAACTCCAAATGTGTACCTCACAAGTTATTGTATTAATTTGATTTTTCCTGCAATCAAGACCACCATCAGACATTGGAAGCATCTATTGGTCAGCTTGGTGTGCGTTGCTTCATAAGACTCGTGTTTGTCAGGCTGCATCTTGGTCTTGGTTGTTCCAGTGTGCGTTTACTTTAAGCACGAGCAACATTCCCACACTGGATGCAAGTCATGACCAAAAGGGATTAATTGAAGATTTTTTCTCAATTCTATACAATTTGAAAGACGGACTCATCAATATGGTGAATTGATAGAAAATTAACAAAAAAATAATGCGTGTTTTCTTACTTGAAGCTGTTTGCTGCGTTCTGCCTGCTCTAGAACGTGGCTTTCAATCGATCTGGTATCTTCCTTCGGTGTGCCTGGCGCCTGCTTTTCAGTGCTGTCAACATTCAGGTGTCGATTTACCGGAGCGTCAGGAGTTGACATCTGGTCAGCATCCATTTGATGGCTAAGCATTTCATCCTCACTCTTTTTGAACTCGGCCTATCAAAAGAGGAAACAATTCCATGCATAATATTTTCAAATAATCAATGAGATAGGAGTTGAGATTATAACAGTGGTTTGATTTAATCGGTTTGATGAAAAAATAAATTGAATAACCAGTCAAAGAAGCAGAACCTGGAAATATGATTTCGAATGTAAGATTGATCTTTTTCGCATTAAGGTTCAATTATAGGTTTGAAATCTACTAACATTACTGTCCAGAAAAGGCCTAAAATCAGATTGAATTATGAATTTTTATCAATACAAATTGAACTGATATGAGATCAAGATCGTTATAACATCGAATTAAATACCGAATAAAAGGGAATGCTTTTCCAGATTTACCATGTGTTCTGACAATTCAAGAGATTTCACAGTACTGTATTCCCATTACCTGAAGCTCCATTATTTTCTTTTGGATTTCATTTAATGGTTCCAAGTGTGACATGTCCTTAGTTTGGTTGAAGTGATCCATGGTCTGACTGAACTTCGAACTCAACTGATCGAGCTCGCTAGTAATTTTTTCTCTGGTCTTCTCTTCCTGTAAACAAAAATATCGAAAACATCAGATTTAAACGTTATTTTTACCCACAAAGAAAATTGAGTGTAGAAGTCTTCCCAATGAATTATTCCTCTCAACTACAATAATTTTGTAATAACTACCGTAGCGGTCATAAAATAAGGCGTCGGAGAGATTTGGCACTGTTTTCAGGAATAGAACCGATGAAGCGAGAAATTGGTTGATTACGATCTTGTGCTTCAAGCCTTGTCTAAACAAGAGCCTATTTTCAGAGTTGCTTCCTCCGCATGATTTGAGTGAACAGCAGGCAAGTCTCCAAGTTAATATAATTGATAATAATCATCAATTATGAGATAAATTAGATTATTAATGAATAATCTCACTGACCATGAGGTGGATAAAAAATATCGCAATTTTTATCGATTTTTCAAGAGCATAGCTCTACTGGCCTATTATAGTTGAGAAGTGTCAAGAAAGAATTTATAGTGAGATCTACTAATTCAAGTTACTGAACTATACATTGCAGCCAAATATGCTGTTATGAAAATAGAGAGTATAACACAGTAAGGACAAAGGAAGAATATTCTAGAGAATAGTCTTTTGAGAATGCTCAACTGGCTATTTCTATGGTTAGACGGATGCATTCTTTCTTTGGCTTAACAGTAGTTATGACGAATATTATTAGAAGATCATTAGATCAAGCCACATGTTCCAAAAATTTTCAAATCAAACCGAATAAAATCGGTATATTTCTTAATATATTAAATAATAATAATAAGACGACAAAATCACTCAACCACACATGACCATCAGAAAATTTGAAAATATAAGGTTTCTTACCATTAGTACTCTTTCAAATTGATTTGCGCTATGTGAGACCAACTCTGACATTGTTTCGGTCATTTTTTTCAATTTCATATTCAAGAAATTGTTTTCTTCTAGAAGCTGCTGGTGCTCCGGGGGGCATGTCGACTCCATGATGGCTCTCTCACCACCATTCTCTAATAACTGCAGTTGGAGTCTCTCCACCTGCAGTAAAATTACAATTATTAGAAATGATTTTGGATTAAATTGTGAGCTGATACTCGAGTGCTCGATCATCATTTATTTATTTGTTGACAATAATATACACTTATAATGGTAATTCTTTCAAACTAGCGTATCTCTATCCTGCTGTATCCCAATATTTTTCCCATCCATATCTAAAGCTGATGGAGAAGAACACAACTCTCATGAAAAACATATCTCTCAACATATTCATGAAAAAACATATCTCATGTATCTCAACACTCTCAACATATCTCATGAAAAAATGAGTTATTTTGTCAAACTAAAGTAGGCAATGTTAAAAATTTCAATCTAAATTTATGGAAACCCAAATTTGCTTGTAATCTTCAAGTATAAGCTATATGTTTGTTTGTTTATGAGGGTGAAGCCCACATGAGCTCATAGGCTTGTGCGTGGGTAATGAAATGGATGATAGATGACGACTACTTTTTTTTAATGTAGTCGGGACCGACGGCTTATCGTCTCCTCCGAAAGACGGGGTGGCCGCATTTATGTGATTGTGCTGTGGTCAAAAATTGTTTCCCCGCTTGGGACTTGAACCAGGGTCCACCTGGTTATCAGACCGGCGCTCTATCACTCCTCCAACGAGCCACCCATATCATCCAGCACCAAACATGAAATTTGCTCATCTGATAAAAATGGCCAATAACTGCTAATCTTACCTCTTTTTTCAAACGAGACATCTCAGCAGCAACTGGATCTTGATTCACAATGGGTCTGTTCTTGATTTTGCGTGCTCGATCCGCATAACGCAACGTGCTCAACGTTTCTTCTTGATTATAATCGGCGGGACTAACGCAGGCAATCATCAATGTTTGAGAGTTACCGCCTAGAGAGTCTAGAATAATAAGAAATGAATTTGGTACAAAGTAATAGATAAAGAACAAGACTTATGAAGATTTATAATGAGTGTTTAATGATAAGATATATTAATATTATAGTTAATAAATTATTAGCTGAGTAACTGATTCATATTCATGATATGATGAAACAATTTCTTTTCTAGTGAATTTTATAATTTACACAAAATGATCATCATTACACTATTTAAAATAGTAATAATTGTAGATCGAATTGATTCAGTCAAAATTTCAAGTGTTTCACAGTGCAACACTTCCTGCTATACAGTTAACGTAAAACTTTCAGTGAAATTTTCATTCAAAGATTGAGGAACTAACAAGGACTCTACAAAGTCACGATGTACACCTTGGAAGCAACATTGTGATTACGGATTACAGTGCTGCCTATTGCGTATGAAAGTGCGCGAAGGTTTCATATAATTGCTATTATAATAGAAACACGGCAACAGTGCTTTCAAATTTACAAAAGAAAATCTATTGTCACAAGACAATGTGTGGCATTTTAAGGTGAGCAAGGACTTAATAACAATAAATTAATTACCGTAGCTTACTCGAATTTTAATATTTTTCAACAAATCTGTTTCGTTCCAAGATCAGCGCAGCATAATTTTATTTCGAAAAGTAACAAAAATTATACAAATGGTTATTTTTAATAAAAAAAAATGATATAACAGGACCATTTTACATTGGATGATTCAAACCTCCAATATAATCAATCATCCAAGTTTATAGAAAAACATTTTGTAAATTTTAGAATAATATCACAAGCAAATACTGAAAAATATTAATTATGAGAATACAGTATAATAATATTTTTCAACTATTTAAAAACACAAAAATGCTGTTTGTCCACTTTAGATCCATAAACTTTGGATTAAATGCCCATCAAATATTGATAGAAAATTATGCAGTGATGATAAATATTAGACATTTTTGTCAAGTTCATAAATTCTAGGAACGTATGATAATACCATGTAAGTATTGTTCGCCATTTTCATTATTCAACGACAATGTTGTTTGTCAATATTTGAATTAGGCTCTCAATGAAAACTTGAACAGTTGAAGCAATCCTGAGTATTCCACCTTCTCAGAATATATTTCTCTAGCTCATGACTTGAATATACATCATTGACCTTGATAATGAACCATAGAAAATAATTGCACCTCACCTTGTAGTAGTCGGGTAAGCTTGCTGTCTCTATAGGAAATGTAGTTACTGCCACCTCCAAGAGCAGAAATTACATTTCCAAGGGCGAGTAGTCCTTTATTGATGTTTACACCTTCCTTGAAAGTCTGACCGGTAGCTTTAGTTTTCTTTGGACGCTCAGACCCTGCCAAGTCTACTAGATGAAATTTTGCAGTCATTGCTTCGTCGCTATAAAAAAAAACAGCAACATGAATGTGGGGTTCAAAAACTAATTGTTTCAAAGTTTACCAATTGTCAATATAAAGGATCTATAAGAATGTGACGAGCAAGCCCTAACCCATATGGTTCGATCAGTGTTGTGTTAAATTAAAACCTCATTTCGATAGAAACTGTGTCAAAACTAGATCGAATACAGTGACTACTTGAATATTCAACTCTTCTGAGGAACATTTTTTATAAACTTGAAAGTGTTACCAGTACAGCACATCTAATTTTTCAAATTTTACAAGAAAATAGTCTGCGATTTGAAAATCACAATTAAACGCATGAGTGGCTTATACTGTTATACAGTATTTAATTAGTATGCATCTTCAAGATTGGCCTCATTATTTCAAGTTTTCAACCAATATACTTTTAGTTCAATAAATAATTTTCTTTCATTATGCAATGTAATTTAAAAATTGGAAGAGACTCACATGTTGCTTTTCTTTGAGAAGTTTAGAGTTACGGTGAAAATGGCATGACTCCTAGATGACTGCGAGTTCATTGCTGTTGCTCCGGTAGCTCGACAAAGCGAACCCTGGAACAGAGAAATAATTTATTAAAATACAGAAAACCCTAAAAATATATTTACCTGAATTCATATTCCAATAACAAAGCTCAAAAGATTAACGACCATCGACCAGTAGTAAAAAATAATGCTGAAATTGTTTTTTAAATGTCTGAAAATCAAGTTTTAAATGTAGAAAATCAAGTTTTTTTAAATGTCTGATAAGCAATTATCCAACTTAATTTAAGATTAATTCATACAATTAACATTTTTACAAGGCTTATGTTCTTGAAAATAATTTAAAACCAAGCGATATATGGAAAATCGAAGAATACATACAGGATAACGTACTGGCAGCTGAAATGTAGCATACAAGACTAGTCGCCTTACCCTCTACGTTTTTCTGATCATAAAAATAATCAAATATTATTAAAAAAATTATTAATTTCAACACTAATTCTTCAATTCTACAAAGCTGTTATGATAATAAATAGTGAAGTCAGCAATTCCAAAATCAAACAGAAAAATGCTTGGAAAAAGTGAGAATATTAAGGAAAAATTAGGAGAGTGCGTACTCACCTGCTGAAGACAGACAAAGGTATCATCTGTTGAGCACACTCTTGTTTCCGTGAGGTTGGGGATACATATTCCCCGGGTATCCTCCCTTATATCAACTACACTTTGTTCTCTGGACTTTCCAGACAGAAGGTCGTACAACTGTTCCTGATAGAGCTGTGAAAAATTAGAACCAGTATTGAAAAATTAGGAATCAGTTACAATTACAAGAGCAAGTCATGTAAAATAAGTACCTACTATATATCAGGCATCTTTAGAGGAAAGTTCCGACCTATGAAAATCGCAACATCCCATAGTGAGTTCAGCCTTACATTTGATGTATGAAAATGCCAATGTTGCATGGTATTTTCAGTTTGCTCAGTTGAAACCAACTACAGACATTGTTGAAACCAGTTTGTTGAGCACGGCCTTCCTAGAGATGGCTATGCAAAGAATGAAATTATTCAGGTCCACAAGTTTAAGAATTGAAAAGTTCGAAGAGAAATAAAACAAGCAACATATTCATCACGTCTATGGCCAACAATGATGATGGTAATATAAGCGATTTTGGAATAGCATAGTTTCTTACATCATAACACAGCCGAGCACAATGTAAAGATTAAACGATGGCTTACCAAATTCCTAATTCATGAGAGCTCAAAAGTTTTAAAATTTTATTTGAATATCTTCAACGCCATCCAAGGTAAAATAAAGGCAGTGATTCTATTATCAATCTGCAGTTGTAGGAAGTATAATACTGAGGGAACATGAAGTGAATACAGATTAAGTAGGCCTACCAACCTCAATAAATGAAGCTGTCACAACAAATGACCATTCCTGGTTGGAGTTAATTTCTTTGAAAATGTCCTCAACGGCCTGAGGAATGATACCTTTTTCAGCGCCACTGAATGGCACGTAGTTTGTTCCCATAGTAAAGGTCTTTCCAGATCCGGTTTGTCCATAGGCCAATATGGTCACATTATAGCCTGAAAATTCCGAGTAATATTTTTCATTAGTGAAAGTTGAGTAAGACAGACATGTCTTCAGAGTATTTACGCTAAGGCTGAAACGCTAGGACTGAGGACAACAGTTCTAATAATAATTAAGAATTGAACATTGGTAATAACGATCTCTATATATTGCTATAAAATATAGAGATTCTAATTCATTATTATTAAAACTATCCAGCAATTGATGTGCTGCAATATCTAATAATTCTTCCATCCAATTAACTGATAATAGACATGATAATGTAGGAATGGAACATTTATTTGTTTTTATCAATGAGCTGTGTTGGGTGATTTCATAATCTTAAAATTTCAATTTTTGGACTCTAAATTTGTAATAAATAACATAAAAGTCGAACATTAGAAGTTGAGTAAACTAAGAAGTCAGAGGAAGCTGGATTGCGGTTTCGCCAAGAACCCCACACAAAATACTTTTTTTGTATGTACTTCAGTTTGTCTTATCTCCTTCAGCTATTTATTATGTTTGTAATGGAAGGTAGAATTATAATTTATAATACAACTCACTTCTATAATTTTATTTATTGAATTTCAAGTCTTGTTTGATAAGCTATCATTTCCAGAATGATTGATTCTAATTGGAATATGAACGTCAAAGTCGATTTCCAACTCATACTCGCAACTGCATATAGAATAGAATCCGATACTGCATATCAATTATACCTACTGTACATGAGTAAACACATTGATGCAATCTGTTGAGTGACTTTAGAACAAAAGTAGCTTATAGCTTCAAATAAAGTTGAAAAATTAATCTACCTATTGAACGTAGGCCTAGAATTAGAATATTCGGCTGGCCTACCATCCACTCTGATCACTATGAGGTGCAATTCAAGTCATCTCATGAGGAAACCGCAAACAAAATTACTTTAAAAGTTCAGAGTTTATTTATATGTGTTTTACCTTTAAACAGTTGCCCGATAAGATCTTTCACAGCGCTGTCGTATATTTCTTGTTGCCTGGATTCAGGACCGAATACATAATTGAATGTAAAACCCACACCAGAAGATTTGATGACTATTTGAGAGTCTTTATGGTGCGAATCCAAGCAAACACGACTTCCTTTATCTTTTTCACTCTCTACGAGTGGCCTCACTCTTATAGCAACTTGTACTGTATCATGTGCACTCATCTGAAACATAAAAAGTTGAATTAACTCAAAATATTAGCCTACCAATTTTCTGAACACGCACATAATTCATACAAACATCCTATACAAACGAAAATGAGTAGCTTCAATGATGTAAAGCTTTAATCATCAAGTGCGTATGCCCTGTTTTGAAGAACGACAATGACCGCTTGTGATTGAGATCTCTAAATCATTATAGTTGAATTGATTTAACTTTTGACTCAGACTGGAGGGGAGTCTTCTCTTCAATGGGAGAGAGAGAGAGTCAGCTGAGCCAATAGAAACGAGAAAATAATGAGCAAACGCTACACGCGCTGTTGTCAGCTTTCCACTCATATACGCACAGGTGCATTTTTACAAATTTCCGAGCGAGGAGGAACTACTAGATTAGCTTGTCTGTGTCTAGTGCGTGGATTGAGGCATTCGAGTAAATTGCCGTATCAATGAGGCAACGGTAACACTGCGCCAGCTCAATCCCCACATGTTGCGTCTCCCCAGATCCCTCCGAGTCGGAAGTAATTTCAAAACGACTATAACTAGGATTTTCTAAGTTCAGGTAAGTTAAGTTTTTGGCAATTCAAAACTTAATATTTTAATGAATCTCTAACATTAAATTTTTTACAAGCACTATAAATATATTGAAATACTATACGGAAATACTAATAAGTAAACGCTTTATGAATAGAACTTGAGAGTTCTAATATTACTTCTAAGTTATCTCAATGTGCTACAATTTAATACAAATGATATTGACCAAAATCAATAACAATAACTCAAGTTAAATTAAAAATAAAGTTTCAAAAAAACTTATAAAATTGGCATAACTCAACTTACCGTGCGCTCGTCAGTACCAGGCTCAAGAGGCTAGACCTCACTTACCAGTGTCGCCACACTACTTACCCCGTGTACAGCAGGCTTTGGGCACAGAGGATTTCAAGTCCTCTGTGCTTTGGGTCACTATGGATATGGATGCAAATTTGGTTAAGTAAGCTGGTAGAGCCAACATATAGAAACAAAATCTGGAAAAAGGCATAAACACTAGGGTGGAGTGAAAAATGAAAATTTTTGATAATTGTAATGGAATACCCGGGAGTAGTTGCCAAATTGGGAGTAAATGAGACCCTCAAAATTTGGGTTCTTAGAATTAACATCTTCAGGTGCCCCAAAGGCATCAAAGTTTGAAAAATTTAGCAAAAATTGAACTTTTTTAAAAATTTTGTTGAAAATTTTACTTCTCAGAATTGTGATGAAATATGAATTTTAGTTCAGTTTAAGGTCTCAATTGATCACCAAAAAAATCTCAACACTCTAAATTTATATTGAAAGGGGCCCCAAAGGAGTTGAAAATGTGATATAATTTCATATTAACGGCAATTTTTAATGAGCTTCATGCAATACAACTTGATAACAATTGATTGAAAGGAACAAATAAATGTTTGCAATTAGTCCTTTTTCAAGACATGTGACCTGGACATCAGGGAAGTGAAATAGAATGACAACCTTTCAAGCAGTGAATATTATCAACTTTACATAAATATGTATTATTAGTTAGTATGGAACTATGAATAATTGTGAGTTCAATGGCAGAATCATTCAGAACATTCAAATAAACCAAGAAATCAATGCTTTTATTGGTTCAGATGCCAGCTAAAGTCAAATAATTACCATTACGTTACTTATTAAACATTAAAATGGTGAAACATTGTACCTAACTAATTTTTAGTGTTGATAGGTTATAAGCTGCTGCTACCCATCGTGGATTCCAATAAAAATTATCCTTTATGAGCCTAGTTTCAAGTGTAAAGTCAAACAAACCAACAAAATCTAAAAAAATGTGAAATTGGAATATTTCAAAAGTTTGAAACTTGATTTACTGCATTCAAAGGTTCTTTTCATTATATCTTGATCGTAATTATCAAATATAATAGTCATAATAGTTGCTAAAAATGTTTAATTGTAGGCCATGTAATCATTTCATCAGCAAAGTGGAATAGAATGGCACATCATACTCCAATCTATCATCCTGGATCAAATCTATTGATTTGAATCTAATGTGTATTATTTATCGATTTTTATACCTGATGGAATTGAATACTGTAGCATTAATATGTCAGAATAACAATAGTTACCTTGTTTATTTTCCCCAGCCACATTTAAATCACTTCATCACTATCATTTCATAGCTAAGTGACAGAAAATATTTTATTTTATTATTTGAGGCATCAGTAATTCCAGAATCGTCCAGTGTGTTAATTGCACTTTTGTTTTGCAAATGATAATGATCAATTCTTAATCCAGTAATTCATCATTGGTACCGTACATGAATAGTACAGTGTGTTGTCCTCCCCCACACAAACTCATTTTTTTGAAAAGTTGGTAAATAGGTATGTAACTGTAAATATCGAGCTTGGAATAAAGAATCAATATAAGAATCTAGGTTGAGCAGCAATCAATTGTAGGTACTCGTTTGAGTCAAGTCAACACTATTAATTTAGAGTTGATAGATTGGAGTATGAAATGGTTTCATGACCTACAATTAAAATTTTTTTATTATTATGACTGCTATATTTAATAATTAGGATTAAGAAATAATAAATAGAAAACTGTATTCGATTTCGAATTTTAAAAGCATTGAATCAAACTTCAAACTTTTAAAATTTTCCAATTTTACATTTTTTTAGATTTTGTTGGTTTGTGTCACTATACACTTTAAGCTTGGCTCATAAAGGATCATTTTTATTGGAATCCACGATGGGTAGCAGCAGCTTATAACCTATCAACACTAAAAATTAGTTACGTATGAATGATTCTGCCATTGAATTCACAATAATTCATAGTTCCATACCAACTAATAATACATATTTATGTAAAGTTGAAAGTTATTCACTGCTTGAAAGGTTGTCATTCTATTTCACTTCCCTGATGTCCAAGTCACATGACTTGAAAAAGGACCAATTGCAAACATTTAATTCTAATTGTTCCTTTCAATCAATTGTTATCAAGTTGTATTGCATGAAGCACATTAAAAATTGCCGTTAATATGAAATTATATCACATTTTCAACTCCAAAACCCAGTTTAAAAACGTTCAAAGACCTTTGAAATTTTCCGATTTTGAACAACATATCAATATTTCCAACCCCTTTGGGGCCCCTTTCAATATAAATTTAGAGTGTTGAGATTTTTTTGGTGATCAATTGAGACCTTAAACTGAACTAAAATTCATTTTTCATCACAATTCTGAGAAGTAAAATTTTCAACAAAATTTTTAAAAAAGTTCAATTTTTGCTAAATTTTTCAAACTTTGATGCCTTTGGGGCACCTGAAGATGTTAATTCTAAGAACCCAAATTTTGAGGGTCTCATTTACTCCCAATTTGACAACTACTCCCGGGTATTCCATCACGATTATCAAAAATTTTCATTTTTCACTCCACCCTAATAAACACCTTATGATGTTCCTAGAGAGAATAGAACAAATTTGTTAGTATTTCGGAATTCTGTATGTCGACACAACCAGCTTACTTGCGCTGATCGCAAGCTTTCATCCATAGTAATAGTGACCATTTATTAGACTTCGGCTGATGTTCACACAAAAATTCAAGTCAGTGCAGAACAGAACTGAAATGTGCATGGCCGGTATTACAAGATAATATATATTTCTATTACCTATCATGGTTGATCATTTGAAAAGAGATGGAGATAAAATTTCGTATTTACATCTCTTTTCATAAAACAGACAACAATTCAGAACTAATATTATAGCTTACCTTGATGTTGATAGGAGAACTTGAGACGGATTATAAAATGAAACTAAAATCCTAGGATGCAGAAACTACAATAGATGCTTTAATGGCTTAGACATATGAGTTTTCAAGCACTAATAATAAACTATTTCATTTATTTATAAGACAAACACAAAACAGAACACCAAAAACCCATAGTATTTATCATCTCGACGCCATCTACAAAGGGGAGAACAGTTTCCGTTGGTGATTTGAATTTAAATTGGCCAGTTTTGCCAACCTGGTTATTTAGTTCTTTTCAGCAACTTAAACAAAATAAAATATTTTATGTAGAATAATATGATATCCTGTATTCTACCATCAATTATTATAAATTCGAGAGATTATTCATGATGTGATAATAAGAAGTGGATAATTAGTCCGAGATGATACAAATGTGTACCACCGAAAATCTGTATCATTCCTGAAACGACAATCTGTGATAATTTCTATTTTTTCCGCTCCCGACATTCTGTACCACATTCCTCAGCTATCACAATCTGTCGTTTGCGTGCAGCGACTTTCTGTACCATTTTAGTGCATTTCATTCGAAAAAATGCACTAGTGATCGAACTTACCTCAAACTAGCGGTACCCCGGGTTGGGTCAATTCACTATTTCGACAACTCGCTGTTTCAGCCAAAACACCGAACTGTCGCCAGGGAGGTGACTCGCTATTTTTATGTGACGGGTAACTCGCTGTTTTTGTGTGATTGCACTGCCTGTCGGCAACTCGCTATTTTCCCCGCTAGCCGCCCACTCAATACTAGACCGTGTCAAAGATTACCGACGAAAAACCCGCTAATTATTAAGTGGGTCAAGAAAGTGAGTGGGACATAATCGAGTGAGTAGCCCAGTCAAATGGTACGTCCAGACGGGTGTTTTGGGAAAGCGGTGCAAAAGTTTTTTTCTCGACGGTTTCATATGTATTTTAGGACGCTGAATTCGAATATAATATTTTCATACTCCTCAGGGGACGGCTTCACCCCCAAAATTCCAAAATTCCAAAAAGATAGTTCTCGGATCAATATTGACCGAGCTGCACAGACTTGCCTCAAAGTTTATTAGATATCAGCTCTAACGTCAAAGTTTGCATGCCCCTCCTAGACAGATGAGTTCTATTGATGGCAGACTGTGGCACGAAACAGCCAGTTGCCTGACCTGGCCTGCCGAGCTGCAATAGCCAAAACGTAATTTCGCTATTTCTCAAAAACACGCAGTTGTTTAAATAGCGAGTCACCTCCCTAGCGACAGTTCGGTGTTTTTGGATAAATAGCGAGTTGTCGAAATAGTGAGGGGACGGGGCAACTCACTATTTCGACAACTCGCTGTTTATCCAAAAACACTGAACTGTCACTGGGGAGGTGACTCGCTGTTTAGACAACTGCGTGTTTTTTGAGAAATAGCGAAATTACGTTTTGGCTGTTGCAGCTCGGCAGGCCAGGTCAGGCAACTGGCTGTTTCGTGCCACAGTCCGCCATCAATAAAACTCATCTGTCTAGGAGGGGCATGCAAACTTTGACGCTAGTCTGAAACCTGATATACTTTGACGCAAGTCTATGCAGCTCGGTCAATATTGGTTCGAGAATCATGAATTTGATTTCAAATTATTGTGGGGAACATTGCAATCTATAAAAACTTGGTGAATATTGATATTGGTTTGAGAATTATGAACTTTATTTCAAACTATAGGAAACATTGTGATTCATAATGACTCCAGCTCGGTCAATATTGGTTCAAGAATTATGAATATGATGAATTATTGTAATTTAACTCCATTCACTCCAGATGGATAGCGTTGGTCAGCAAACGATAACAACCATTATACGCAGTACTTGGGATTAGGCCTATGCCTGAATAAGGAATATTTTATTCTTTTATTAATCCTGCCAGAGAGTTTTCCCAGACATAAGACCTTAATTAAGATCTTAATTTTCCATCTTGGTTATATTACATTTCAAATTTCGAGGAAATTGTTAGAGCTGTTTTCTAGATCCGTGGTTCCACATACATACAAACATACATAGATACATACAGAAATTACTTGCTTAATATAATAGGATAATGATAAAAATATCTGGTACCAAGCTTTGCTCTGAAGCTGCGGCCGAACTGTTGAATTACATAAATATGTTATTGTGAAAAATCAAGGAACCTACTTGTAAAAAATAAATTCAAAATTGATATGATCACCTCTCACAATTTTTTGACAGTCATGAACATGTGTTATAGACTTGAATGTAACTCCATCCACTCCAGCTGGATAGCGTTGGTCAGCTAACAATAACAGCCATTATATGCAGTACTTGGGATTATGCCTGAATAAGGAATATTTTATTCTTTTATTAATCCTGCCAGAGAGTTTCCCCAGACATGAGACCTGGTGCAATCTTATTTTTCCATCACGGTTATATTACATTTCAAATTTTAAGAAAATTGTTAGAGCCGTTTTCTAGATCCGTGGTTCCACATACAAACATACAAACATACATACATACAGAAATTACTCGCTTAATAGAATAGGATTAATACCGAATCCAATAAAATTTAAAACTCAATAAAAATCACTTATAAATTGAAATAAACTTACTTACATAGTAGTTACTATAGTTTCGACCTGTTGTGTGGTCATCTGAAGATGAGTCTGAAGATGACCACACAACAGGTCGAAACTATATAGTAACTACTATGTAAGTTTATTTCCATTTATAAGTGATTTTTGTTGAGTTTTAAATTTTAAAGTGGAAAAAAGAATGGATACACAACGCCAATAAAATTGATGCTCAAATTGTAGTGTCGGATGGCAGCAATCAGTTAGTAAAATCCAGAAGTCTCTATGTGGCCTATGAGCCAAGATACAGTGTAATCGAAAGTTTTCCAATAAATTTTCATAAATACTATATTATTATTATTCACATTACTATACTTGAAATTTTAATTAATTTAGAAACGTTTAGAATTGGGAAGGATCAGTATAATAATAATTATTGAAATTGTAGAAATGAATAAATTCATGTACTGATACTGTAAGTTTGTCGCCGGACAGAGTAACTAGAGAAAATGTGAAAAATGAATGTAAAGCCTTTCTGACAAAATAGCTCTTGCTTACAGCATTGTACTTCAATACGGTACCTTTCCACCTTTCCACTTTTGGCAGTATTTATGAATAAGGGATGAGGTCGAAAATCATTTGCAAAGGGATCGACTGTGAAGTTGAATAAATTTTCTTTGAAAATCTATTCTACCTACGGTACGCAATTGAAAAACTTCTCTTTTGATAAGAATTTGAAAATTTTCAGAAATACTGTACATTTATTAATAATAAAGGTCCTTATCAAATATTTGAGAAAAATATATGGTACCGTGCGGCAATCACTATACTTACTAAGTATTCATCAAATAGTGAAGTATAGCAAAACTCAATTGAGAATTGAACTTTAAACTTAGGGCCATTTAAAATAATTGATAAATAAAATGAAGAAATCATATAACCTTTTTTAAGTATTATTTCTCACAGACATGTTTCGAGCTTAATCCCATTTTCAATGTGACAAGAATAATACTCACATTATTATTCTTGACTTAAGCTTAAAACATGTCTGTGAAAAATGATACTTTGAAAGTTTTAAAAAAGGATATTTGATTTTTTCATTTTATTTATCAAAACTCAATTGTTTATTTATTATTTTTAACAAAAATAGAGAATAATTCAATTTTAAAACACGTCTAAAAGCTCTGCTAATAGGCCTATCTATAGTGAAATTTTATATCACTCAAGAAAATTAGAATATTTCATTTTTTCAAATCCAGTAAATTTTACAAACTATACAGTGAGTGGTAGCAGATGTATCACGGTTTAATTTTAGTGGCTCAGACCACTGCGTTGGAAACGAAACTAGGTAGGTACTGTACCTATAATTCTTTTTTATTCTATGATTCATTTATCAAGTATTATTGTGGGTTGCTGTATCTTACTTTCTATTTGTTTTATTTGATGATTACTACTATTGAAATATAGTGATTCTGTGTTTTCATATTTTGTAAATAACAAGTTGAATTTGAGCAGCTACTCAATTTAATGAATTAGAACGTTATCAGTTTATGAGAAATTGGAACTTTTCACCAGTTCAGTTGGCGTCTACCCAAATTGGCGGTTGATGAATGATTAGGGAATCAATAATACTGAGCTTTGTCAGGATAATCAGCAAGAACATAATATGTTCATAATATTATTCAGTGGAGAGCGACCTCAACCAACCCATTTTGCTACACTGGTGTGGACAGGCTTTATTGACTGGACTATATCTATATATAGCACCTTGCATTAAAGAATAATGTTAAATACGACAGGCTTCAAACTTATAATTTTATTGCACGATTTAAGGTGAAATTGCTTGTTCAATCACAAAATTATTCAAGATTGAATATTATTCTTTATACATTTTTTAATTGTATTTTGAAGAAAATTCATGAATCTCAGATAACAATTTCATAATCTTCTCAAAATTATCTTGTCAGATATTTATGATAATTTTTGTAGACTTGTAAATTGGATCACATTTTAATCATTCGTCTTCATAGAATTAAGTTACAACAAGACTAAGAATTTTCAAAAAAATTAGAGTATTTCAAGAGCATGATAGATTCCGGTACATAAATTATTATCACGACCTATGAGTTTTGAAGCTCATAGGAACAAATAGGTATAAATCTGACAAATATTATGATATTACAAATAGTCTGAAGGTCATGTATTTTCATACATTATCTCAGTTGGTAAAGTCTTTGACAAAAATTATTGCAGAATCATTTTAGATAAACTTAATTGTACTATTAGGCAATTTATCATTTTATTTCACTATTGTACTGTATAGGTCCTGCATACAACATAGTCTTTTATTATCTTCCTCCCTGGACACAGACAAATCATCCATGCGGTGAGAATAATCATATTATCTAAATACTTATATTTTTGGGAATATATAATTTCTTATTAATAAACAATTTTGAATTTGAATTTTGCGAGATTAATAAATTAATTGCTTCATTGTTTGAATCTTAACACATTCATACTTATCTTGGATATTGCGGATTGAAACAGCAATAACCACTGAGCATAATGTGAAAAAATAAAATAATTTCTATGTACAGAATATCAGGTTGCAGAATTGCAGGCTTGCAGAATGTAACCCTCAAAGCGCGTGTGGGCAGACTACCCTTTTCCTTCAAAAACATAGACAGGAACTCCAGCACGTAAGTGGCCCCAAACAATTTTTTTTTAATTCCACTATGAATACTCTTGTTTTGTCCCCTCTTTGCAATACCTACATCATTACAAATCACAGTTACAAAAATGAACTCATGAGCTCTTGCGCCCCTGGTCAACTGTGCATCTTGCCCAGTTATAGAAATGGGCCTGCATAAGTCTGTCCAAACAAGGAAGACCCTCTGTCTGGCAAGATGAGAAAATGACTTAAAAAAATATTGATTTGGTCTCAAATTGTAGATTAGAACGTTTCCTACAATTAAGACCAAATCAATAATTTTTTAATCAATATTGACCGAGATGGAGTAATTTTCTTGCTATTTTGCCAGAGGGTCATCTTTGCTTGTATATACTATACCATTTTTGCTAACAGATAACCTTCACCAGGATATAAAAGAACATTGTCTTTCGTTATAGAATAGGCAGGTATATTGTTCTCCCAGGAAGAAGTTTCTTTAACTATGGAATTTTTATCTATGACAAATGAGACCCTTTTCATTCTTCTCAAAGAATAATGTGTGGTTGGAATTAGAAAGTTCTGGTTCGGTCAATAGGCTGGATTTAGTAATCATTCAGGCAGAAGATCAAGGGTTGCCACCAGGTATTGTTAACTCCACTTGAAGGAGAACTAGAGGTAACGTGACAAATAATATTGTAGAACAGTCAAGAGAGAGTGAGCGCGTGTGGCAAAAAGAGTGAGTGAGAGCGTATCAGTAGGGATAATGGAGTGACAGAGCGAATGGCAGAGAATAGAGAATACAAATAATTCTTCTCTGTCTTTGTTTATTATTTTGTTTTCACCACTTGAACATGATTTTCTAGAAACAGATGGGACAGCTAACCATCATTGAGTGTCTCTTGCCTACACACACATTATGACTTTATCTTTTTCTTTACTAACAAAAAGCTTTGTCTCGCCAATTTCTCGAGTACAGAACAATTCTATATTGGGAGGGACACAAATTTTTGGTACGTTTCCTAGTAAAGTTAATATCACTATTTGGGGCTGATGCCGATGTCTTCCGCAATAGATTATTTCTATTTGATTGATTTGTGTACTTCACAAGAGAAACCTAGAGAGGAAAAATGTAAATGTAAAAAAATGAAGATGAGAAACATCAAGTGAAAGAAACTTAGTACAAAAGTAATTGATTACCGTATAGAGAACAAAAGGACAATCATCTATGTAGTGGAGAAATTAAAATAACTCATAAATACATATTATCAAATATTCATATACAGTATTATCCAATATGATTCTATTAATAATTCAAGGGATTGAAACATTAGGGTTCTAAATGCCAAATCCTCAACTTTTCAAGAGAGCAGAGTTTCAAATCGGATACTGCAGTAAATGAAGGGAATGATATTAAAATATTCAATGTGTGTTTTTATGAATTTTCGTCCTCTAAATAGATAAAAAATATGTCAAACATTTTTTAACGTTATCATTAAGTAGGATGTAGGTAAAAAATTACTTTTAAAATTATGGTGGAACCTTGTTGCTCTAATGCCAATGCCACGTTTACACCAAAATGTTAATAACTTTTTTGAATAACGTATTTGACCGAACGTAAGTGAGGTCTAGATTCAAGACAACGATTTTGCATTTCTCTTTATGTTTGTTTGCCTGTTTGTTTGTTCCGCATATTTACAACAAAACGCGGCAATAGATTCTAATGAAATTTGACAGGAATGTTCCTCTTGAAATTGTGCGTTGATGTATATGTAAGGTTTCTTGAAATATTGCATTTTAAGGACAATATGAAAGGAAATGGTATTACTTCCATACTAAAATATTACTATATACATTCATACTTCTAAACATAGGAGAACTCACACTATAGAATTATTCATGCTTAACCAGCTGTCGAGTTTATTATTAATTGCATGCAATGATGCATGCAATTAATGAAACTCAACAGTATTCCCTCCACGAATAATGCCCCATCCATGGGTGACTTCGTGAGGTCCACTATTCACAGAACTACTAGTATATTATATAACTAACTCACTAATTTAACTACGCCATAGCCACGTTTACAACAGAATGTTAATAACATTTGTTAATAACTTTTTTATATTGAATACTTTTTTAGAATGTCTCGCGGTGTGTTGATACTTGTGCAACTGGGACGCAGTCGATCAGCTGTGGCCAATCATATCTCTTGCTATTGAATTTAAAGGATAAAATAAGGATTCTTAATTCTTTAATTTATAAAAAATCCAGAATTTCTCGATTTTTAAATAAATTAGTGGTTTGACAACATTTTGTCTTTTCATTTAACATGGATAACTACCACAATATCAACTTCACTACTACTCAAAAAGTAGAGCATTATACAATTTTTTAAACTAGAGAGGAGTAATAGCATAGAGTAACTAGCACAATAGGCCTATTCTTGATTCTTATTGTCTTTGATAGAATAATGAAAAAAAAAACACGTAGAACCAACCCCTACCGAGTAATGACTTTTACATTATTTCTTATTATGAGTATACATATATGTTCTTAGACATTATTTTCTATGAGATAAGAAAATAAATTTACCAGGAAAATCTCTAAAGTAAGTTACTCTTACTCTAATAGTCTAATTGATGGATACATTGCAACACATTGCTGTATTTAATGTTACTGATTTTCTAAGCTGAGAATGGTGCTCAGAATCTTATTAAGAGACTTTGTTCTTGTCATATACAGGATAAATCACTAAATGATAGTTACGGCTAAAAATAATTCAAATGATAGGCTATTCTTCCATTAACAAATCGACTGTAGGAAAGAGAGGAAGACTCTGCAATCATACAATAGTAGAAATTGCTGAAAAGACAAAAAAGCAAGAGTTATTATATTTAATTTAAGATATTCAATAACTTTAGAACTGATATCCATTTTATCAGTCACTAAACTCAATATTAACATTAGAACGGTATTGTACAAATTTGAGTTCAATATAGCCTTCAAAATATTTTTTTTTCAAATTCAAATAGGCCTATATTGATAAACTCAAATTTTTAAAGTTAACTCCATTCTCCTAGTTAAAATTTCAAACTTCAAAGCTGATGTCTTTGCTATATCTAATCACTAATTACACTGGGTGATGATGATAAGTTTATTGGTTGAATTACACATATTTGTAACTTGGCTTCTTCTCCTTCCATTGATAACACTTAACTTAAGGTTTTGATAGAGTTTATTAAGGTACTTCACATTACATTATAATCAAATTACCTTAGCGTTTATAATAAAATTAAAAATCAATCATAATCACAATTGAGATTATAGTCAAAAACTATTCAATCAAATAACCGTTTTCTCACTAAACCATCATATTAAACTCATCAAATTAATGATAAATGACTACAACAAAGTCCAGTAGGATTGTTGTAAATATTAGCGTGGCTTTAACATTGGTGTATTAGGTATTAAGTATATCAAGCCTCATGTTTTGAAATTTGTTTTTCTATAACAACATATATAGGCTATGATATGGTGATTTTAATCTTGAATATTATGTCATCATAGAGATAAATTCATATAAAGAGGCTTGATACATAATAGGCTACAATACCTCAATTGGAAGCCAGCTAACATCAAGTTATAAAAAAAACCACTTGGATTTTTATTTGTTGACTACCAGACTCAATTAATATTGCAAAAACTAATGTATAAATGTATAACAAGAGTCATTTTCAAAACATAATAGCCGAAAACGTCGATATATTGCTTCAGATAGGCTTGAAAAGGTGATACCATAGAATAGACAGTTTTTGTTGAATGTCATAGAATTTTTATTTTGCGACTGTTCCCCCCACCCTAGAGGTAAATTGAAAAATAAAAGGTGGAACTTGTTCAGAATGGATTGTACTTTCACCTCATATGTGAATTTTCTACATATCTCATCTGGTTTCAAGATGTAGCAAGTTGAAGTGAGCAATTCTGACTTTTTCCATAAAAGCTAAAACTACCGCTTTTTTGACGGTTCATAGCTTGACAGTCATTGATCCAAACTACAAATGTGACCACTCATTTTGTAGCTAGATTAGTTTTCTTCAATTTGTACTGGAACACATTTTTTGATAAACCAACTAGTTTTCACAAAAAAAAAGAAAAACTCAAAAAGTCACAAAATTTAAGGGTTTTTTTGGAATTTTGGGGGTGAAGCCGTCCCCTGAGGAGTATGCAAATATTATATTCGAGTTCAGCGTCCTAAAATACATATGAAACCGTCGAGAATAGTTATTTGTGTAACTAGAGCGTAAAGTGACAGATTGCTGCATCGAGAGAAACAGTTTTTTTCACGAGCCGTAGGCGAGTGAAAAACGTTTCTCGAGTGCAGCAACAACACTTTACGGTCGAGTTGCACACTAAATTTTTCCTACAGTTACCATTATTAGGCCCCTGTTATGAGTGGATGAAAATAACCTGGAATTTTCAAATGTTTTATTGTAGCCTACAGTAATTTTTCAGTATTTTTTGTCGTAATCTTCATAATTCATTTCATCTTTATATTCTTCATAAAAATTATGTAAAGTATCTCCATCTTACAAGTTTGGGAAATTGAAGATGGCGGAATATTTATTTTTTAAATAATGGGAAGGTAATGTGTTGATACATGATTTCAACAAAGATTTTCAAAACGAAATAAATAGTGAAGCAAGCAAGTGGTCCTATCAAACTGTTTTTTGAATATTAACTTGATAATTAAATTTATATCATGAATTATATAATTAAATATATATATTTAAACGGTTCAAGAAATTGATGTGTCGTTTTCAGCAAAAAATTTATTCTCAAATTCTGCATCAAGGTCAAGTACAACATTAAACCCTTACCATTTCCCATTGAAAAACCGCTGAGAGAACAAGCTGCCCAAAAAATCTGGTGAAAAATTAAGTTGGTGAATGACTGTTATTATTAATGATTGCTATTGTCAGGACAATATAAAGTTGTCTTCGGAAGCAAATTAGTAGAGCTGATTTAGTTGTTGTTTCAATTTACTCTTGCAGGCAGCTCACTGATTGTCTAGAAAGAGCTGAGAATCAATAACCACCGTAATTTTACAACCAATTTTTTGGTGAAGCGTATCAATGAGAGCGCTCTATCGGGAGCGCTCTGTCTCTAATATTACATCTAGTGACTGTTGTCTCCAGTAGAAGAGTTCGCGCAAGCTGGGAAGATTCGTCATTACAGTACACTTTATATTATGACAGCGTGTCTTCTCAGCATGCGCAAACTTTTTCCAACTGAAGCTTTTTGCAAAAGCCACTAGGACTAGAAGATGATATTATTCATTGTTATAATAGCTGTAAAATTAAGTTGAAAACATGAAATAGAGATGATCATTTTCACACACTAATAAAAATTTATTTACATCTTATTGGATATTGATAATTCTCTTGATAATGTTGATTATTTTCATGATTATAATATAATATAAAATGTTAAAGAAGGTGTTTATTATTTATTGTTGGTTATACTGATATTGAATGTACAGCTGGTGCAGTTATTAATTACGATACCAGCTGTAGCAGACGAAACTTCTTGAGAATGCTGTGATTCAGTACCGGTATGAGATTGAGTTGTTGATGTTGCTGTTTGTTGTATTGCTGAGGTTGGATGAGGCTTATTGGTATTTACGTGACTATTTTGACCAAGAATCATTGTTGCAGTTGTAATTTTTGAAGTTATAGATTCTTCTACATATCCTTCTGCCACAGTAGAACTCTTCCACCCCCCGTGCCTTTTCAATTGTAGGATGTCACCTCCTGCTTCAACTAAAAGTGTAGCCGAAGTTCTTCGGAAACAATGTCCAGTGTACAGCTGGGGATCAGCCAATTTCAAAAAAGTAGCTACATCGGATGGAATTTTCCCTATTGTGTTACTACCCACAGGCTGTCTCGTGCATAAACCATTTCTAAAGTTCAAAAATAAACGACCTGTGCTGGCAATGTTCACTGGCCTTAATTTTAAGTAGTCTCTGAACAATTGGAGATAATCAATGTCACTTTCATTATCGTTTGTGATTGTGAATGTGCGACTTTTGTAGTTCTTACTCTTCAGTATTTTTATGATCAAAACATCACCTTTATCGTCGATGTCTTCAACTCTCATCTGGGTAAGTTCGTCACGCCTACACGCACCTGATATACCAATTATTAATACCACTTTCTTCATTAAAAAGAAATGATTTGGAGCTTTTTTTAAAAATTGTTCAACTTCACTCTTTGATAGAATCTTCGACTTCTTAGGTACATAGCCTACAGCATTTTTTTCAAAAAAGCAATCACTTTTTTGAACCTACTTATATCAATATCATTTTTTATTTTTATGGTAGACTTCAACATTGAATATGTGCTCCAAACTGTCGACGGGCTCATGTTTTTGGATAGTTCGGAAAAGTAGGCTAATAACACATTTTCACTTATTCTAGTAACTTTCTTCTCAATGCACCAAGAATTGAATTGGTTAAACTTATGTTCGTATATTTGTTTGGATTTTTCGGGAAGCAGGCTGAGCGAGTTCGCAATTTCTTTCAATTCCTCCGGAGTGCTGGTTTCGTTTTCTTCATCTTCACTGAAATCCATTATTTTTTACAAGAAAAATCAATTGAAATAAGTTATACTTAAAGATCGAGCGCAATACGTTAGGTTAGAATCACTTTCGCTTTCCGGGAGCCGGCATCTGGCTAGCGGTCGAGCCAGTGTTGCCAACCTAATTTCGGATTCTGAATACGGAACGTCCATTCAACGTGCTTACTATTTCGTGTTGTTAGGTTCTAGGTGGGAACGCGTAAAATACGATTTTACGCGTTGCATTTTTCATTTTACGCACTCCTCGAGAATGTCCAATTTTACAAACTAGATTCAGTGCGTAATTGGCACTTTTTGAGGCAACTGTAGGAAAAAAAACTTTCGCACCGCTTTCCTAAATCACCCGTCTGGACGTACCATTTGACTGGGCTACTCACTCGATTATGGAGTGGGTTTAACGGCAGAGAAGGATCGGAGACCCCAAAGCTCACCAAATGGCGAGTGAGAATTATTTTTGCGTTATCCTCGTATAAGTTGGTATCTCTGATACGGAGTGTTCCCGCGTAATACCGAAATTTTGTAGGTTATGAAAATAATGGATTGATTGTCTTGAATTGTTATTTATGATTGTATTTATTCTCATGCAAAATTGCAATTTAACAACACGGGCTTTGAATTACTGAATTGAATGATCTTTGAATTATCAAGTAATATCTATTTACTTCTTATGTAATTCCTAGTAAAGAAGATGATAAACAATTACTGTATAAGAGGTAAGACTCATCTTAAATAGTTAGATTTTTTACTCTATTTTGTATATTTAGACTTATAGAATATTGTAGCTCTCCACAATAGCTATTAATAAAGTTATAATTACTGAATAACTTTTCAGTTACCGTAGCTGCTATTGAATCTTACATCAACATCAATGTTGAGAAACGTACCTGAACATTCTTATACCGTATTAATATTGTATTAGAGATTCAAAATTTATGTTATAATTCAAAGCTAATAATTTATTTAGTGATTTGTATGCTCTCATGCTGAATGGCCGTCATTAAGTCGAAAGTTTCAGTTACGTTACAAGAGCTCAGTTTAGTTACACAAAAATTCTCATCCAGCAATTCTGCAATGCTTAGTTTATATAAATTATTAAAAAGTATATTTCTATGTTCAAGAGACTGGACATGAACTAATTTATGAACCCAATACGAATGAATTTCTTTTACAAAAAAAGAATAATGTACTCTTCTCATAGGCTATACCCATCAGCTATAAAACTACACTAACCATCATTAATTTCAATTTATTCATATTTTTGTAACAGCCAACTATATTGATGATATAAGATGTTGATTTATTGAGTTGTTAGTTCTTTATTTTTGTATGGTAACTCATAGAAAAACTAAAAATGCTGAGTGTTGTAGAGCATCAGGCCTACTGAATGGTGAGTTAACACCAATAAAAATAAAACTAGATTTAATAGTCCATTCATGTAACACAATGTATCCATTTTTTCAACAAAAAGCATTCTTGGAAAGTGTTTACAATATTAATTTCGAATTACTTTTTAAATTGTTTTAAATAATTTAATATCATTACATATATTAATTATATTACAGTGAAACCTCGATAATTCGTAGTAAAAGCTCAGCCCCTTGAAATAATTTTCCATCATTAATAGCTCCGATAATTTGTAATCTTCCTAATTCGTACAAAACCATTGGTCCCATGAAGTACGAATGATCGAGGTTCCACTGTATTATAATTTAATATTATAAATTCAATATTATTTTCTAATTATTTTTTGTGTATTTTCAGATAATTTTAAACTTTATGAGTGGTAACTTGTTGGATTAATGAACATTAATGGCGGTGTATGGCTTTTGAACACATATTTTGAGTACCTGTATGAGGTGAGGTATATTCTCAATATCATCCTATCAAATATCAATTATGTAACTTAGTTTGTGGTCTCTATTGGTTCATAAATAATTTTATGCTTGTTTCTCCAGTATACAGAGCATTTAGTTAGACTATAGAGACTGTGTAATCAGTAGGCTATAATTATTATACAGTCTCTAAAGTAAACCTATGTAATTTCCAGTGGAAAGAGACCTTGAAGGATAATAAAATAATAACGTCCCTAACTTGAGAAAAAGTGAACGAATCTTATTTAACTCTATAGCTTATTGTTCTCAGCATTGAAAGGCGGGTTTATTTCATTTATCTCAATTATGTTGAAATTGGTTCAAACTGAGGAATTTCATTACTTTGAACTTCATGACCTTATAATCTGTCTTCATAGTCACTTACTATAGGAAGTGGATATATTATAGAGTACTACATCTTTGCACTGCAATAGTCTAACAGGGTCTAAGACATGAGATAACCCTCGTAACGTAATTAAGTTGCATTGCGTTATATGCTCTTCACAATTTAATTCTTAACTTGTTGCGTTTTCAAGGGATTGGTGAAGAAATACGTAAGCGGGTAATTCCTTATATTAGTGTCTTTCATATAGAGGTTATAGAGGTAAGTTTATTTTAAACATGAATATTTTCCAAATTTTTTCACAATCAGGACCTTATGGCTGAACTTGAGGTCGCTGAAAACGAATCTGCAATCAGAATTTTTCTATCTCTATTATTAGTCGATTTGGATTTTGGGGATAAGTTTGGCCTTGAATGACTTGACCGGCGGGATCCAAGCCGCTTTGGGCATGTGTGTGGTGAATTTCTCCAAGTCTGAGCTCGTTAATTGCTGCTCGGGAAAATGGCCATAGGAAAATGCCCGTGTGTGTATGCTCAGCTTTAGGGCCGGTTTCTCCAAAAAAGTTAATCTGAATTTTGGATTAAACCATCAGCTGGCTCAATTGAAACACGTTAATAAAAGTGACCATACACTGACAGCTGATAGTTTAAACTAAAATTTAAGTTAAACGTATTTGGAGAAACCGGCCCTAATAGTTTAAACTGAAATTTCAGTTAAACGTATTTGGAGAAACCGGCCCTTATAGTTATGTTGAGTTCCATTAATTGCATGCAATTAATAATAAACTCGACAGCTGGTTCAGCATGAATAATTCTATAGTTTGAATGTTCAGAAGTATAAATTTACATAGTAATATTTTAGTATGGAGATAATTCCTTTTCCTTTCATAATATCCTTGAAATACAATATTTCAAGAAACCTTACATATACATCTGGCATCTGGCATCAAAATCAAAAACACATCTACACCCGCGAAGGTTACTCAGAAAAAAGCTCAGGAAATATTTATTAAAGAATCAATAAAACAACAGTACAAACAGAAAGACACTCATAACCTGAATCTGATGAAAAAACAACTTTTGATTTCAAACAAATATGGCCAGCTATACTTTAATGGACTTGTGGAACACACAAACCAATGGGTAAACAAGAAAATTGCAAAACTAAAAATAAAACACAGTGAAAAAATAAAAAAACCAATACCAAACAATCCTACAATAGAACCCACCCACACATTTTACCAGAGAACCATGAACTTAACAAACATTCAAATAAGTAAACAAGAATCAGAACTCCTAGACAAAGGCCTACATCACAACCTACATTACAAAAACAGCTCAAATAACCAGAAAAACATAATAATAAACACAGAAACTTGTATTCAAAAAGCAATGACAGAAAAACAAGAAGAACTCAGATATGAAACACACAAAATATTAGTACAACCAACAACTTCACATGAAAATTAAATGAAACCTTCTGAAATAAACATTGCTGAAAAACTTAAAGAGAAAGCCAGAACCAACAAAATCACTTTTGTAAAAGCAGACAAGAGCAATACAACAGTCATTATAGAAGAAGAAGAATTGAACAAAAAGACAATGGCATACATTATCAAGAACAATATTGAAGAAATAAAAAATGACCCTACTGAAGTATATCAAAAAACTGTAAAAAACTTTATAAACCAAGCAGTACACATGATTGAACCAACACAGAAACGATACTTGAAACAGATTCACCCTGAAGCACCAACTCTACAAACTCTCCCAAAAATCCATAAACCTGATATTCCAATTAGACCAATTGTAAACTACAAAAAGCACCAGCCTACAAACTTGCAAAACACACAGACAAAGTACTAAGACAACATATCAACATGAACAACCAAACACAACTCAAAAACAGCAATGATCTCATAGAAAAAATAAAAGACATAAACATACCTCAAAACTCAACACTAGCTTCATTTGATATTGTAAACCTATACACAAACATTCCCATCAACGAAACCATAGACATAATAAAACAGAAATTACAACAGAAACACACATCTCCAGAATTAATAGAAGAAATTATTGAAAGCCTGGATATTATCACCAAACAAAACTACTTTCAACACAATACAAAATTCTACACCCAACCAAAAGGACTACCTATGGGATCACCAATATCCAGCATATTTGCCGAAATATTCTTACAAAACTTGGAAGAAACCCACATTCTCAACAGTAAATATTCAAAAAACATAATATATTGGTTCCGATATGTAGATGATGTAGTAATGCTGTACAGAGGCAACAAAAGACAATGTGAAATTCTTCGTACATATATAAATAAAATAAACAGAAACATCCAATTCACAGCAGAGTATGAAACAAACAATAGACTGAACTTTCTGGACCTCACAATTTCAAAGACCCCAAACAACAAACATACTTTCAATATTTATAGAAAACCAACAATGTCAGACACCCTCATTCACCAAACATCAAACCACCCAATCCAACACAAACATGCTGCCTTTAAATCAATGCTCCATAGACTGAACACCATCCCCTTATCAACCACAGACTACAACACAGAACTCAACACTATAAAATACCTAGCACAAGCCAACGGATATGAGCCAAACCTAATTGACAGACTCCACCAAAAAATGAAAAATAAAACAGGGAAAAATACAAAAAATGAAGACAAATACATCACATTAACTTACTTCAACTCCAAATCATACAGCATGGCAACAAAATTCAAAAAAGCTGGGTACAACATTGCTTTTCAAACAAAAAATAAAACAAAAAACATCCTCACAAAAAAACAACAAAAAACAAATAAATTTGAAAATCCAGGTGTCTACAAATTGAAATGCACTAACTGCCCAAAATATTATGTAGGGCAGACCGGTAGATCCTTCAATAAAAGATACAGAGAACACATCACCAATCCAGATTCAACCTAAGCATTACACCTTATAGAAAACAATCATACCTACACAAACATCAACAACAATTTGCAAATAATACACATAAAAACAAAAGGACCAGAACTCAACACTCTAGAACAATATGAAATATATAAACACATAAAAACCGACCCCCAAAACATCCTAAATGAACATCTAAACTTCAAATCCCATAGACTTTTTGACACACTAATAAATTCAAACAAAACCGCCAACTATTCGTCATAATAAATTTAAATAGTACCGCCAACACCAATGCTTCCTAGACCAATCAATGACAACGAAATGAAGGCAGTGTTAAAAATGGATTAACATCCGAAAGCGCTCCACATGTGAGTAGAAGTTTATTTAAACTTATATTCAAAAATGTTTGACTGCAGAGTCGTGTAAAATAGTTCAGAGTGAAATATTTACTAGCAGTTTGTGATGGAAAACAAAATAGATGAGTAACATTCCTGTCAACTTTTATCTGAATCTATTGCCGCGTTTTGTCGTGGATGCGGAACAAACATAAAGAGAAATGCAAAATCGTCGTCTTGAATCTAGACCTCACTTACGTTCGGTCAATTATACAACTTTGATGTATATTGCCTTATCAAGAGAATCTTTTTACAATTAAAAACATGAATCTTGATGAATTATGAGTTTCCGGAAGCCTATTGAATGTAAAAGTATTAGGTACTAGCCGCCAGGTTTGCTTTGCTTACATTATCCGTCTATTGCAAAATTTTGCTATTTTTTGGATTCAACTCTAAATAAAGTTTTATTGCCAAAAAACAAGAAAATATATATTCAAGTTCATGCTTTGATTGGATTTTTTTCAGATTATGGGGCAAATTCTTACTATGCTTTTGAAATTTGTTGTTTGATCTCCTTCAAGTAAGCTATCAGGTGAGTTATCTTTTCAAGAACAGCCTATCAAACCTTAATACTGTATTTTTGGTCGTTGTAAATTCATTAAAATCCTTCCATTCATTTTTTAAAATCCTTTCAGTACCGGACCAGTAGGGACATAAAATTGTACATGTAAATATTTTAATAAGTTACTTGATTTATATTTTGAGACCAATGATTTATCATTTATTCGAACTGATTTGTTTTTTATTTGATGGTATATCTTAATATCTATACATCATTATTTGGCGCAGAAAAGAACAGTTAATGTTTGAAAACTTGGAAAAAATGTTGACCCAACTTCACTAGTGACTAGTAAAACGACGTGTGCTCGTCTCGTCTAAGACCCCCTTTGAGGAAATTGATTATTGAATAAATTATAATAGTATATACTAGTAGAATAAATTATTTTGTCTAACATGATTTAGACGTTCTTGATTTTTTGTTAAAATTACATTGAAAACGCAAAGGGAAGCTCGAATTACCGATTTCTGGCACTACTTATTCGTCAGGAATAGTGTTATTTCTGTTACTGAACCTTGAAAATTGTAAATGATATTCCCTCCTCTGGGAGATTGGCTTGTTGATGGTAAAGATAGTTAGTCGTTTCCCATCTATGGAGGAATAATTGTCGCATTACACTTAAAGAATGTTGTTCTGAGGCGTTCTGCGCCGTCACTTGGTTACGGAAGCTAGCTTATGGTTGAGAGGATCAACGTCCTCAACCATATGCTATCTTCATCCTGGTTCATTATTGAGCTCTGCTGTATAGTGGAGTGAGTATGATACTGGCAAGCAGGGCCCTATTTCACAACGTAACAAGTCTTGTCACTAACCATGATTTATAACAAATTTATTAATCAAGCTGATTACAGGCGTTTCACGAACGCACAATTGTAGAGCTGTGATAACAAGTAAATTTTAACAATTTTAAAAGCGTTCCGCCGGTTATGAACAAGTGTTTCACGAACGTTGGCATGGTAACGAACAAGTCTTGTCAAAAAAACTTGTAATTAACCATGAAATTTCTACCTATGAATAGACCTAAGTAAGTTACAAGTGTTAAAAAGATACTTTTCAAGGCTTCAATATTATTTTCAATGATTAGAACTATTTTATATTGTTTCTTTGTACATTTTATCATGCCCAATATTAGTCGAAAAATTTAATTGAATGAATTAGAAAAATCATCAGTAAAAGTAGAATATAGGCTATGTTTATAACATGTCAGATGAGGGGAGACTACTCCAAGCTCACTGTAATATTTTTTTCAATTTAAGTAATAGACCTAAATGGATTGATGATGTCTTATTAATTTATTATTATTTGAATTCCAAATTTCAACGATTTGGATTTCTAATGATTGATTTATTTTCAAAATCTATTTTTACCACAGATAATTCAAATTTTAACCAAAACGATATCAGTGCAAACTATAGAAAGTATAGAAAACCGAAATAGATGGCACTGATGGGTGGGAACACTTGTTAAATTGTAGACTTGTAGCTCATTTTCTTTGTGAAACGCCTGTAGTTAACAACTTGTTATCACAAGTACTTGTCAGTAACCATGGTTAATAACAAGACTTATTGCTTTGTGAAATTGGGCCCAGCTGGTAGGTCTAAGCCCTTCATGGGCTGTTGAGCCATTGACATGCATATTGAATAAATGATAATAATGTATGCAAATAAATTATTGTGTGCAACAGGATTCAGACGTTCTTGAATTATTTATAAAAATACATTGAAAACGCAAATGGAAGCTTGAATTAACGATTTCTGGCACAACTTATTTGTTAGGAATAGAGTTTTTTCTGTCACTGAACCTTGGAAATTGTAAATGATATTGTTCTTTAATAATGTTGTTATTGTGAATTAAGACTATTGCATAAAAAGTGTGTTAATTTTTTCTGTTTCCTTTCACAGGCACCCCGAAATATTCCAGAGTTACAGGACAGTCGAAAAGATTGTACATCAACAGCCATCGTGTGTTAGTTTCCATTCTTCATCTAATAAACATTGTAATAGAATCCAATAACGTAATGATACCAATATTATAAACTAATTCATTATATTATCTGTTTTTGTCAATATCACATTAACTGAGAGCCAATCGTTGATTAAAAAGTTTTCTTATTGAATACCTGTAATTGAATTTTTCGAATTTTGTGCCCTAAATAACCCGCTATTCATAAAATTCATCATGGATACAAGGTGGGGATCATGATTAAGATATGAGTGAGAAATAATTAATTAAGATAGGTAGTGTGAGAAATTTGTATCATTCTATTCTATGTAGTTGTGTTTTGAGCATGACGCTCTTTGAAAAAAGAAGCATTCACCATGCCGTATTTTAGAATAGCGCCAATTTCGATTAACAGTCACACTGCTGATGTTGAGAATAATCATCCACAAACCAATCATGTTGGGTGATTAAAAATTCAAGAAATGGAATGGCTGATGCTGCTTCTACAGTACCTTTTCTTTATGAAGCCCTAGTTCACTATACGATCTGTGGTGTAAAGTCACTTTTCTCAAAATCCAGGCTGAAAACTAATCGTGATCCCTTCTGTTTACTATAATATCTGTGAAATTCACAATATCTTGAGGAACAAAATTGATCCTCAAGTACTAGCAATCCAAATATTGGCTAATTTAGTGTTGATAACTTTAGTCTAGGTACTTTTACAGTACTATAATAATTATCTTTCAACTTATCTGATAATCCAAAGAAGAATTCAATATTCAGTACCCTATTTCCATTTGTTGCAATTGATACATTTAAAATGAATTAACATTTTTTATTATCATACAAAACAGTAAAAAAATATTAAACCAATGATAGGATACATTAGGTACACTACCGCATTACTTTTCAAAACTAATAAAAAATACAACGTATATAGGTGCTAAAGGTCCACCTTGAATATAACACCCAAATTGGAATAATTGTATAGAGTAGGCCTATAATGTAGCAGAAAATTGAGTTTACTGACAGTGGAAATGTTTGAATTGACAACTACAGTAATATATGTTCAACAAAACACAGGGCTAGGCCTAATAAAACTTGAAAATTTCAAATAGTCTCAGGCCTTTTCATTTACTTATTATTATAGATTTTCAAATTTTAACAGTCATGCAAAGCCAAAAACAGTCCTCATTGAAAATACCAATATAAAACAAATTTATTAAATATTCCTCATAAAAAAATAATCACACTGTATTGAATAAAAGTAAATTGTAATATACAACAGACTAGCCTACAATAAAAAGAATTTGCATTATATTTATTATATTTAATATTAAATACAGGAAATATATTGTAATATATATATTCAAGTTTATGTGGATGAAATAATTATTAAATCAAACATATATATATATATATATATATATATATATATATATATATATATATATATATATATATATATATAATACATACAGAAGACACTTGTAGAATTGGAAAAGACATTTAGAAGAAAGAAGACTTAACTTACATTTTTGAGCCAGGGAATATTTCGGCTGCTGAAGCAAGCCTTCTTCAGCCCAGACTGTTGAAGATGTAGAGTTGCTGCCATGTGGTTGTTTGAATTCAGCCGTTACAGGTTGAGTAGGAGGGGGGGGGACAGGAAGTTGGAGGAGTACAAATTGCAGGGTAGCCAAGTTGGGGATTATGCTATGAAAGGGAATTGAAGAATTGAAGCAAATAATTGGAATTGGAGATTCTATTTATTCATTTTTATTCTACTTTATTTTAATTTTATTTATTTATTATTATTTTTTTTATTTTTTTTTTCTTTTTTTTTTGGGGGGGGGCGGATTTAATTATTGCTGTCTGTTCAGGCCAGGGATGGTGGTGGCTCCAAGCACCCAGATAAAGGCAAGTTCTTTTGTTTTTACATCTATGGAGGGAGCTGTGGTGGGGAGGGTGGCAAGAACTTTGACTTTGAAACTCATAAAAAAATAATCACACTGTATTGAATAAAAGTAAATTGTAATATACGACAGACTAGCCTACAATAAAAAGAATTTGCATTATATTTATTATATTTAATATTAAATACAGGAAATATATTGTAATATATATATTCAAGTTTATGTGGATGAAATAATTATTAAATCAAACATATATATATATATATATATATATATATATATATATATAATATATACAGAAGACACTTGTAGAATTGGAAAAGACATTTAGAAGAAAGAAGACTTAACTTACATTTTTGAGCCAGGGAATATTTCGGCTGCTGAAGCAAGCCTTCTTCAGCCCAGACTGTTGAAGATGTAGAGTTGCTGCCATGTGGTTGTTTGAATTCAGCCGTTACAGGTTGAGTAGGAGGGGGGGGGACAGGAAGTTGGAGGAGTACAAATTGCAGGGTAGCCAAGTTGGGGATTATGCTATGAAAGGGAATTGAAGAATTGAAGCAAATAATTGGAATTGGAGATTCTATTTATTCATTTTTATTCTACTTTATTTTAATTTTATTTATTTATTTTTTTTTTTTTTTTTTTTGGGGGCGGATTTAATTATTGCTGTCTGTTCAGGCCAGGGATGGTGGTGGCTCCGAGCACCCAGATAAAGGCAAGTTCTTTTGTTTTTACATCTATGGAGGGAGCTGTGGTGGGGAGGGTGGCAAGAACTTTGAATTTGAAACACTGGTCAAAGCTCTTGCTGTTCTCAGAGCCATGGGTAGGGACAGGTAGGGAAGTGTTATTTTTGAAGGAGGCTCTATGATTATTTATTCTTAGATTGAGGGCAGTGGTTGTTTCACCAACATAGAAAGCAGGGCAGAAGTTGCAGGAAAGGAGGTAGATGCAGTTTTTGGAAATGCAATTACTGGATTGATGGGTTTGATGGGTGTAGTTGGTGATAGGACTAGTGAAGGAAGTAGAGGGATCAGTGATGGGACAGGTTTTACAGTGGGGGCGTTTGCATGGTAGGGTACCAGGTTGAGTTGGAGGTTCATTAGAGGTGGGTGATCGGTTTTTGCTGAGGATTTTCTTCAGATTGGGAGGCTGCTTGTAAATGAGAGTGGGTGGTTGCTGGAAGAGACATTTGGTTGAGGGATTGGAGGATACAACATGAAAAAGATCTTTAAGGATAGGTTTGAGATTTTCAATACCAGGAAAATAGGTTGTGCAGAGTTTGGGAGCATGAGAGATTTGGGAATTGTTTGAAGTGGTGCTGGATTGACTGTTGGAGGATATTCGTTTTTGGAGTAATTTCTCAGGGTATTTGCGATTGAGGAGGGATTGATGCAGTTTTCCAAGGTATTGATCAAGTTGGTGGGGGTCACTACAAATCTTTTTGGGCCACGGATTGACAGGGATTGGGGTAGAGCTCTTTTGACATGATAGGGGTGGCAGCTTTCAAAGTGAAGGAACTGTTGGGTATGGGTAGGTTTGGTGTAGATATTTGTAGATAGGGTGTTAGAGTCAGAGAGGGAGACAGTGATGTCAAGAAAGTTGATGGAGGATTCAGAAATGTTCCATGTGAAGGAAACAGGGTAATTGGAGTTCAATTGACAAAGGAATTGGGAGAGGGAATCAGCCCCATGTGGCCAAATCATGAAGATGTCATCAATGAATCGTAGCCACAGTAGGGGGGAGAGGGGTTGTTTGGAAAGGAAGTCTTGTTCAAGGTGTCCCATGAACAAGTTGGCATAGGATGGAGCCATCCTGGTGCCCATGGCTGTGCCCTGAGTTTGGAGGAAATAATTTCCCTCAAAACTGAAGGCATTATTAGTGAGCACCAGTTTGGCAAGGTTCACTAGGAAGTTGGTTGAGGGAGTGGAAGGTGTGGGTCGTGAGGATAGGAAGTTTTCAAGGGAAGCAAGGCCATCAGGGTGAGGGATGGATGTGTACAGGGATGCCACATCAATTGAAACAAGGAGGAGTTGTTTGTCAGTTGGGAGGGTTGTGTTTTTTAAGATTTCAATGAAATGGAAGGAGTCTTTGATATGTGAGGGTAGGGAGGCAACAATGGGTTGAAGATGGAAGTCAACAAGGGCAGAGATACGTTCTGTTGGGCTATTGATGCTAGAAACAATTGGGCGGCCAGGATTGCCTTCTTTGTGGATTTTTGGGAGAAGATAGAAGTGAGGAGTACTGGGGGAATCAGGTGAAAGTATACTGATGTCTGAATCAGAGATGCCTTCAGATGGAGCATTTTGCTTCAGAAATTTGAAGACTTTTTTCTGGATTTGTAGAGTGGGGTCAGATGGAAGGGGCTGAAAAAAAAAAAAAAATAATAATAATAATAAATAAATAAAATTAAAATAAAGTAGAATAAAAATGAATAAATAGAATCTCCAATTCCAATTATTTGCTTCAATTCTTCAATTCCCTTTCATAGCATAATCCCCAACTTGGCTACCCTGCAATTTGTACTCCTCCAACTTGCTGTCCCCCCCTCCTACTCAACCTGTAACGGCTGAATTCAAACAACCACATGGCAGCAACTCTACATCTTCAACAGTCTGGGCTGAAGAAGGCTTGCTTCAGCAGCCGAAATATTCCCTGGCTCAAAAATGTAAGTTAAGTCTTCTTTCTAAATGTCTTTTCCAATTCTACAAGTGTCTTCTGTATATATTATTACCATTATTTTAAAGTGACTCTGTGATGTGCTATATATATATATATATATAAAAGAAAAGGAAGAGTAGGAAATGCAAAAATAAGGGGAAATTCAAAAGTAAAAATATTCACAGAAAAATCAATATTGAACGTTTTAGTAGAATAGGATATCTTGAAAATAGATGTCATTCCAAGATTAAATGTAGGCTAGTCCCTATCACTTGTCTCCAAACATTTATTCTCGCCAACCCATGAATATTTACTCTTCTCACCTATTCTATAGAAAACAAGTCTTGGAACCCTATAAGGAGGCGATAAAATATGCTTAGGGTTTTAGATCTAGGAAAAGTAGCCTACTGTATACACTCATCTAGCATTAAAGCCTGAAAGCGAATCCTTGATTGAAGTATGGGAGATTGGACTAATCTAATGGTTCATTCAAAATAAACGTGTATATGTGGATGAAATAATTAGTAAATCTGCATGTTCCAAAAAAAGTTGAAAAATTACATAATTATTTAATTTACGGTTTACAATTTATAAAAATCACATAGTAGCCCCCTTAATACTTGAAAACATTGACAAAAATACCGTAGTAGCCTAATTAGAAATTCGGAAAACTTGTCTTAGGCCGGTATTACACGATAATAGTTCTATGATCATAGTTGATCATGTGGAAGGAGATGAAAATATGAAATCATATTTTTGTCTCTTTCCATATGATCAACTATATGATCATAGAAATATTATCGTGTAATACCTGTCTTATTATAGAAATAAGATAGCCTACAATATTATTGTTGTAAAACATTCCTTGTAGAAACTTTTTATTGTTTCTATCATGATATTCTTGTTTATGCTCACAAGCTTTAGAATAAAATGCCAACGAAATTTTAAGATACATATTAATATTTGAAATGAACATTCTAATCAAGTAAAAAGTAAACCTACATTAAAAAGAATTAAAAGTTCAAATAATAAGCAAGTTAATATAGGCTACGGTATTGTAACTAAACACTAGTACCTGAGGATTGAGAGCTTTGCATGCTAAACCCACCTCTTTTTGAAATAATTTCCATGGAGAATTTTCTAGAATGTATGAATACTTAGAATACAATCAATGCATTTTAAATTCCCCTGGAAAAATATTCAAAAAGTGCCGGTCCAAAGTCGGATAAAGGGTGATGGGCATACATGCGTATTTCTCCATCAACAATATAAATCTGAAACTGAAACTCATAGTGCGAAAAATATTTAATTTCAAATTTTCACTAATTGTCACAAGAAATGTACAATAGATGATTTAAAATTATGACTTATATAGAAGAAAACGACATGTATTTCAAAGTTAATTTTGGTGAATCACTTACTTATGGCTTAGTGAAGGGATGCATTTCACTCCTGAAGAGGAGCTTCATCAGGAGTGAAATGCATCCCACTTCACTATAAGCCATAAGTAAGTGATTTACCAAAATTAACTTTGAAATACATGTTGTTTTCTTCTGTATAAGTGTTAATAAGTATTTCGTCATGGAAAGCAACATCAATAAAAATGATTTTTATATGTTCCAGATCCAAATAAATATGAACATCAAAGAACTATTATGCCCTCAAGAAAATCCAAGGATGGGGGCCAAAACCAACTAGCTTTTATAAGTACAGCATTTATCCAATAAAATTGAAGCATTTATACAATAATCATGTTGCTTTATTCACAGATTCATAAGAAAATTAATTTTGGTATTTTTTATTATTAATATTTACAATAACTTGGTGTAATTCTCTTGTGAAGAAAGATTATGATAGGTATGGTAAAGTTACTTTGAAATTGATTCTTTTCAAAACGAAGGATTTAAAAATAAATTATTTCATAGACTACAGTAGATGACACAGTGTTGTTAACAAGGTTGTTAGTTACAAATTGTTATCCAAAGTTGTCAAGTTATACTTAGTCCACTTATTAAAGGCTATTTTATGGTTATGTCTTAGAAAAAGCTTAAATCTTGCATACAATGTGATAGCCTATTAACAGTAAGAATAATAAATTTAATTAACATAATTATATTACAATGAATTATGTTGAACTCCCAATTATAGCTGATTCAGTGTTTTTGACACATATAGGCATTTACCGTACTGTTTGATATGTAGAAATTATTCAAATTCAGCTATATAGCCAAACGTATTTTTGGTTGTGATATTTTCATCAGTAGACTAGGCCTTGTATTCAATATTAGCCTAAGTTACTATTGAAGTCTTTAAATCTTGACAGAGAAGCCTACAACCGTATAAATAATGCCCTTCTATGAGTTCTTTTTGACATAAAACGTAAGTGAATAAAAAAAAGTGATGAAATTTTTAATAAAAAAGATGAACTATTTGCCGTAGTCTTAATCCGATGATTTATTATGTATTAATTATTTAATATACGTAGGTACATAGGCCTACCGGTAGCCTATTTGATTGTTGCTGTATTGCAGCAACATTCAACATTAATTTTCTCAAAACTTTTCTCAAATCCTTCAAAGTTAAGCTATAGGCCTACCATATTGTATCGACTTATAACGAATTGATATTTTCAGAAACACAAAAATCATAAATTTCAATCTAAGTCCATATTGACTAACAACATTTGAATTTGCCGGTTGTTGAACGGCCGCTTTCATCACGGCCTTTTAAATAATCATGGTCCATCAGAAGTCAATTTGAGCATAATATTTCAAAAATCAATGAAATTAGTTTCTCTGCACGTTAAAATTAGAAATAAACTCTCAAAAGTGATTTGAAATAGATATAAGTGATAAATTGATGAATATAGGATGTGATATATGTATGAAAATCTTAATCTAAATCCTATCTCAAAATCTACAATAAAATCAAATATCATCAACTAGAATAATCCATTTATATATTTTTAATCGTGGTTAATTATAAAATATATCATTTGATTGTATTCCATTCAATTCTACGGGGTGAGCTTTGGGGTCTCCGACCCTTCTCTACCATGAGGAAAATTTCTCGATTATGTCCCACTCACTTTCTTGACCCACTTGATAATTAGCGGTTTTTTCGTCGGTAATCTTTGACACGGTCTTGTATCTGGTGGGCGGCTAGCGGGGAAAACAGCGAGTTGCCGTAGGTATTGCAAAGAGGGGACAAAACAAGAGTATTCATAGTGGAATTAAAAAAAAATTGTTTGGGGCCACTTACGTGCTGGAGTTCCTGTCTATGTTTTTGAAGGAAAAGGGTAGTCTGCCCTCACGCACTTTGAGGGTTACATTCTGCAAGCCTGCAATTCTGCAACCTGATATTCTGTACATAGAAATTATTTTATTTTTTCACATTATGCTCAGTGGTTATTGCTGTTTCAATCCGCAATATCCAAGATAAGTATGAATGTGTTAAGATTCAATCAATGAAGCAATTAATTCATTAATCTTGCAAAATTCAAATTCAAAATTGTTTATTAATAAGAAATTATATATTCCCAAAAATATAAGTATTTAGATAATATGATTATTCTCACCGCATGGATGATTTGTCAGTGTCCAGGGAGGAAGATAATAAAAGACTATGTTGTATGCAGGACCTATACAGTACAATAGTGAAATAAAATGATAAATTGCCTAATAGTACAATTAAGTTTATCTAAAATGATTCTGCAATAATTTTTGTCAAAGACTTTACCAACTGAGATAATGTATGAAAATACAATAATTGTTATGACCTTCAGACTATTTGTAATATCATAATATTTGTCAGATTTATACCTATTTGTTCCTATGAGCTTCAAAACTCATAGGTTGTGACAATAATTTATGTACCGGAATCTATCATGCTCTTGAAATACTCTAATTTTTATTGAAAATTCTTAGTCTTGTTGTAACTTAATTCTATGAAGACGAATGATTAAAATGTGATCCAATTTACAAGTCTACAAAAATTATCATAAATATCTGACAAGATAATTTTGAGAAGATTATGAAATTGTTATCTGAGATTCATGAATTTTCTTCAAAATACGATTAAAAAATGTATAAAGAATAATATTCAATCTTGAATAATTTTGTGATTGAACAAGCAATTTCACCTTAAATCGTGCAATAAAATTATAAGTTTGAAGCCTGTCGTATTTAACGTTATTCTTTAATGCAAGGTGCTATATATAGATATAGTCCAGTCAATAAAGCCTGTCCACACCAGTGTAGCAAAATGGGTTGGTTGAGGTCGCTCTCCACTGAATAATATTATGAACATATTATGTTCTTGCTGATTATCCTGACAAAGCTCAGTATTATTGATTCCCTAATCATTCATCAACCGCCAATTTGGGTAGACGCCAACTGAACTGGTGAAAAGTTCCAATTTCTCACAAACTGATAACGTTCTAATTCATTAAATTGGGTAGCTGCTCAAATTCAACTTATTTACAAAATATGAAAACACAGAATCACTATATTTCAATGGTATTAATCAACAAATAAAACAAATAGAAAATAAGATACAGCAACCCACAATAATACTTGATAAATGAATCATAGAATAAAAAAGAATTATAGGTACAGTACCTACCTAGTTTCGTTTCCAACGCAGTGGTCTGAGCCACTAAAATTAAACCGTGATACATCTGCTACCACTCACTGTATAGTTTGTAAAATTTACTGGATTTGAAAAAATGAAATATTCTAATTTTCTTGAGTGATATAAAATTTCACTATAGATAGGCCTATTAGCAGAGCTTTTAGACGTGTTTTAAAATTGAATTATTCTCTATTTTTGTTAAAAATAATAAATAAACAATTGAGTTTTGATAAATAAAATGAAAAAATCAAATATCCTTTTTTAAAACTTTCAAAGTATCATTTTTCACAGACATGTTTTAAGCTTAAGTCAAGAATAATAATGTGAGTATTATTCTTGTCACATTGAAAATGGGATTAAGCTCGAAACATGTCTGTGAGAAATAATACTTAAAAAAGGTTATATGATTTCTTCATTTTATTTATCAATTATTTTAAATGGCTAAGTTTAAAGTTCAATTCTCAATTGAGTTTTGCTATACTTCACTATTTGATGAATACTTAGTAAGTATAGTGATTGCTGCACGGTACCATATATTTTTCTCAAATATTTGATAAGGACCTTTATTATTAATAAATGTACAGTATTTCTGAAAATTTTCAAATTCTTATCAAAAGAGAAGTTTTTCAATTGCGTACCGTAGGTAGAATAGATTTTCAAAGAAAATTTATTCAACTTCACGGTCAATCCCTTTGCAAATGATTTTCGACCTCATCCCTTATTCATAAATACTGCCAAAAGTGGAAAGGTGGAAAGGTACCGTATTGAAGTACAATGCTGTAAGCAAGAGCTATTTTGTCAGAAAGGCCTTACATTCATTTTTCACATTTTCTCTAGTTACTCTGTCCGGCGACAAACTTACAGTATCAGTACATGAATTTATTCATTTCTACGATTTCAATAATTATTATTATACTGATCTTTCCCAATTCTAAACGTTTCTAAATTAATTAAAATTTCAAGTATAGTAATGTGAATAATAATAATATAGTATTTATGAAAATTTATTGGAAAACTTTCGATTACACTGTATCTTGGCTCATAGGCCACATAGAGACTTCTGGATTTTACTAACTGATTGCTGCCATCTGACACTACAATTTGAGCATCAATTTTATTGGCGTTGTGTATCCATTCTTTTTTCCATTTTAAAATTTAAAACTCAACAAAAATCACTTATAAATGGAAATAAACTTACTTACATAGTAGTTACTATATAGTTTCGACCTGTTGTGTGGTCATCTTCAGACTCATCTTCAGAGTCTGAAGATGACCATACAACAGGTCAAAACTATAGTAACTACTATGTAAGTAAGTTTATTTCAATTTATAAGTGATTTTTATTGAGTTTTAAATTTTATTGGATTTGGTATTAATCCTATTCTATTAAGCGAGTAATTTCTGTATGTATGTATGTTTGTATGTTTGTATGTGGAACCACAGATCTAGAAAACGGCTCTAACAATTTTCTTAAAATTTGAAATGTAATATAACCGTGATGGAAAAATAAGATTGCACCAGGTCTCATGTCTGGGGAAACTCTCTGGCAGGATTAATAAAAGAATAAAATATTCCTTATTCAGGCATAATCCCAAGTACTGCATATAATGGCTGTTATTGTTAGCTGACCAACGCTATCCAGCTGGAGTGAATGGAGTTACATTCAAGTCTATAACACATGTTCATGACTGTCAAAAAATTGTGAGAGGTGATCATATCAATTTTGAATTTATTTTTTACAAGTAGGTTCCTTGATTTTTTACAATAACATATTTATGTAATTCAACAGTTCGGCCGCAGCTTCAGAGCAAAGCTTGGTACCAGATATTTTTATCATTATCCTATTATATTAAGCAAGTAATTTCTGTATGTATCTATGTATGTTTGTATGTATGTGGAACCACGGATCTAGAAAACAGCTCTAACAATTTCCTCGAAATTTGAAATGTAATATAACCAAGATGGAAAATTAAGATCTTAATTAAGGTCTTATGTCTGGGAAAACTCTCTGGCAGGATTAATAAAAGAATAAAATATTCCTTATTCAGGCATAGGCCTAATCCCAAGTACTGCGTATAATGGTTGTTATCGTTTGCTGACCAACGCTATCCATCTGGAGTGAATGGAGTTAAATTACAATAATTCATCATATTCATAATTCTTGAACCAATATTGACCGAGCTGGAGTCATTATGAATCACAATGTTTCCTATAGTTTGAAATCAAGTTCATAATTCTCAAACCAATATTCACCGAGTTTTTATAGATTGCAATGTTCCCCACAATAATTTGAAATCAAATTCATGATTCTCGAACCAATATTGACCGAGCTGCATAGACTTGCGTCGAAGTATATCAGGTTTCAGACTAGCGTCAAAGTTTGCATGCCCCTCCTAGACAGATGAGTTTTATTGATGGCGGACTGTGGCACGAAACAGCCAGTTGCCTGACCTGGCCTGCCGAGCTGCAACAGCCAAAACGTAATTTCGCTATTTCTCAAAAAACACGCAGTTGTCTAAACAGCGAGTCACCTCCCCAGCGACAGTTCGGTGTTTTTGGATAAACAGCGAGTTGTCGAAATAGTGAGTTGCCCCGTCCCTCCCGGTACCCCTAGACACCGCAAGTTGACAACGAAAAATCAAGACCCAGATTCAATAATGATGATTTGATTGTTGAATTAATCATTTAATATTGATAAAACTACTATTTTTAATATCTGAAGATTATTTAATTTTGAGATTTGAACAGAAATTCCCTTCACATCGCAATTCACAAATTGCATTCTACAAATGAATTCGCTGCATCCACTAACTATGTTAGTCTTAAATAATAATTTTTTAATCATTTTAAAGATTAATTTATTTGTTTGATAACAGTTTTCCAAATTTCAGAATGATTTCATGAATTTTTCAAATACAATGATCATGCTGTCTTCTGATGTCTTTGATATTCAAAAGGCTGTGGTGATGACGCTCAATCCAACCGCCAAAATTCAAAAGCTATTCGCCAACCACATGGATTTCAAGTCAAATAGATGATTTATCAAAAGTTCTAAAATTTAAAAGTAAATCAGCACTGTAATTATTTGGGAAATTATTCAATAATTTGGAAACACAGCTGATAGAGGTAATCCTATTTTGTCATGGAGAATTGCTTTACGTTTGCTGCAAACCAAAGGCTCCAATAGTGAAACTTTAAAAAATGATAATAATCAGAGTACCCTTTTAAAAATATTTTTTATTTCACACACAACATGTTTCGGCTAATTTGCCATTTTCAAGTGTGTGTAATAATAGTGAACAAAATTAAACCTATTGTATTTATACCTAATCTAATTGAACATATGTTTGATTTTAGCATAAATTTGTGAAATGAAAAATATTTTTAAAAGGGTACTCTGATCATAATCATTTTTTAAAGTTTCAAATACTATATATACTGTATATATAAATATACAGTAGCCCTAGAAGAAAAGAAGTACTCCAATAGTGAATATAGGCGAATAGCCCACGCTTTAAGCTTAAGTCATATTTCTATCATCAAATAAAAAAAAATTATTGCCTTGAAAGTTTTTACAAAAACAATACATAATTATAATGCTTTCACTTGAAAAACTATAAAATACAAAAAAAAATGTTATTATTTCTTAAAATTAAATAGCGTTACCAGCAAAACCTTATTGGATTTTGTGCTGGCAACGAGTACCGTAACAAAAAACAATTCGAAAAATACTAATCTTATTGTACAATAATATTGTTATTTATAATAATTATCACTTCTACCTATCCAGGTTGGCATTAATATAATTATAAAGTACGGTAGTGAGAAATGATTATTTATGTATTTGTGTATGATGGCAATATTGCTAGAAAAAAGAAAGAAAAAAAGAACTTAATAATTATGTAACAGGTGGAATACATTCATTGATTTAATCCACTGGATTATCCTTCTAATGTTTGATTTTGTGAAGCTGCAAGTGATTAAATGTTCAGATACCGTAACAGGTTTATGAGTTTAGTACTTATATATTATGGTAACTGTCTGCGGCATACTACAAGATCTGTTCTGGGAACAATGTAATTTGAAGGTGATCGGAAATTGTATATTGGAGTGAAAATTTTTTGAATTCATGGATGTAAAGTATTAGATTTTTTATACAAAGCTGTCTTATTATAAGGACTGGGAAATCTACATATAGTAAGTGGCTGAAATAGCGTCTTGGTTTTTGGATAATCATCAAATTTTATATTATACGGTAATGCATTTCATTATTCACTCGATGAAGGTAGTAGGCCTTTTGTTAGCTACTCTGCAATAATAGAAAAGCTCTTATTATTTTAAGAAGAGCGCCATTTTACCACAAAATAGACTAATAATAACTGAGAGTACCTATTTTACACGACACTGCAGTTGGACTGCCGTTCACCAGACTGCGGAGAAGATGGAACAAGTAACAAGTAAGTAATACTGGAATTTATAGTAGTTAGGAACTAATAGTGAATAGAATTTGGATAAAAGTCGTTTTTCAGTTTAATTAGAAATTGGATATTTAATATTGTAAATAGAATTTAGATGTAAGTAGCAGGTGATGGTTAGGGGAATAGTTAAGATAGTTTAGATAGATTATAGTTATAGCATTTATTTCTTACTGAAATGTTTTTTATCAATTCGTTAACCTCGACACATATTGTATATTATGTATAATATAGTGAGGTATCATTTCGAAGAGGGAATTGTATTGTGTAAAAAGTTGATATTGAAAATATGTAATGTTTTAAATTTATAAATAAACTCCTCTGTATGTGTCCGAGAATTTTTTTTTGAGGGTGATTCCCACATGGGCTCTTGGGCCTGTGCGTGGGTAATGGGAAGGATGATGATGAGATGAATGGACCTACTGCTTTAGGTGGGTTCCGAACCACCGGGAAGTGATTTTTGAGGCTCAAATTGAACTCAGAGGAACCGGTCACCATTACAACAGTGTTGGTAGAGGCACGTCGCTTATCTAATCTCACCGATTAGACCCTCTCTACCACTGGGACAAACCGCTCCCCTTTATTATAATTATTATTATTACCTTATTCATGTCTCAGAAACGCAATACTCAATAAAAAATTTTCAAAAGTGACAACCCATTTTATGAAAACTCCTTCAGCTTATTTGTGATACTCTGTATATTATAATATAGATAAATAACTTATGTGTAAAATGAAATATTGTAAATCAAAAGCTATATTTCTAATATTTTGAATTATTTTACTACTGGAAACTTGAACGTTATTATTAAATATTAAAAACTATTTTATAATAGTGAATATACAATATAATAACAAATCTGCTGATTGAGTTTAACTTTAATTTGATAATATGCTATAAATATATAAATTCTCAAACTTGGAATCTACAATCATCCATAATAAATAATTTTAGTCAACAATAAACATCTATGATTAAAATTCACAAAAAATCATGATCTACGAAATTACGGAAAGTGTAGGCCTACCTACGCAAATGTTCTTCAAATCAACGTTTTTTTCATTCAAAATGTAGATAAGTTAGAGAATAGACATTATATTATACTATAAAAGTATTGCATGTGTTTAATTTTATTGATAGCAATAGCAATGTTGTCCTCTGAAATCAATTGAATGAATCAAGTTCTGCAGTAGCCTCTACGGTACCGAATTGAAAAATAAATATTGAAAAACGATCGATTTGGCGGGTCTCGCTCGAAAACGCGAATGCGGAAAAATTTTGAATTATTGATTCAAAACAATGAATAATCAACGCCATCAACGGTGATTGAGTCACTCAGTTTCAGAAGTACTGTACATGTGGCTTCGATTCTTGTAATCGGTTGAAATTTGCAGAATAATTTAAATTTGTGTGATTATTTATAATTTGGCAGCTTCCACTTGAATTGTCAGGTAAGATTCTTTGAATACCGTAGGTATTTTTGATTACATAGAAAATGATTCTAAATTACTGATAATCCTTATACGTGTTGAAGATATTGATTCTATGTCGACAACAAATTCTTTAGCTTATTACACAATCATTCAAAGGATTTATATTGATTGTCGAATTTTTTGTGATATTATATGGGCGGTATGTTCCTTAAAAGTTTTCGTCGTGATTATTTCATTGGTAATTTTTCATTGTAGGTGGAATAGCAACAGCAATGACCAACAACGTGTTGATAATCGGCGCTAGCCAAACAAAATACTTCAAGGAATATTTGCAACAAAGCGACGACTTAAGAGTAAGTTTATCAAAAATTTCGAATCCTTACAATTTTGTTTTAATTGTTAGCATTTTCATATAAGTTTCTATTTAGATATTTACATTCATTCACATCTATATTTACCTCGTTCATAGCAATATTCCAATATAGAATTCAAAGTAATGTTCGAGTTGCAGGTTTTACATCCAGAACGAGCAGGATCGGCGTTTTGTACCGGTACCGGCAACTCCCTGCGAGGCATAATTATATAGGCTATATATTCTATGTACGGTATTTCCAGTTTTGAACGCCGGAATCGCGGTATCATTTGAAGAAAAAAAGTCATGATTATTTGTCACCGTTTGACAAATTTTGGATCTCTAAACCATAAATCTATCTTTTCTTTTTACCTTAAAAAGCAATATTTTCCAATGATTTTATTGTTAAAAATAGTTAACCACACCACTTGAAGGCTTCACGAAATCTCGTGAAATATCACGAAATGTTTTGTATAAACTACCGTAAGTTACAGGGTTATTAGCACAGAGTTATTGGTACTACAGGGGGGATTCTACAATAAGATACAAGGTGTCCAATATAGGTAATTCTTCGTTACCAAGATAATGAAGGAGGAAGATCGCTCTTCTATTTAACTTGATTATATATTGTAGCCTACCGGTACCAATTTATAATTTTATGGCGGCTTCATGTTAATATAGAAATGATAAATTCCTATGTAGAACAACTAGAGAAATCAAATAAAACTCATTAGAAGTTAGCAATCTCAATAATTATTGTGGAAAATGATTAGAATATGCTGAAAACGAAATTTTATACAGTAAAAAATAGAGGGTAGATCGTAGATAGAATATTTATTGAACATAAAACATCCATTTGTAGTACGGTAATTAAAATGATGATCAAAACATATTTGCATGTAAACCGTATGCAACTATACAGCGGTGCGGCAATGATAAACATATTGGCATATGGATTCTCTAATATTTGATGTAATTGGAGTTTTATTATATTTTCTCAGGTGACTGTGAACTCCGTATCGGGGAGAAGAGTCCAAGATGTCGAAGTAGGTCTCCCAATTGCTGATAATGTCAACCACATTATATTGCACTTGGGAACCAACAACGTTTCTACGAGTGACAGGCCAGAAGCAATCAAAGATAGAATGTTGAAGCTGGTGAAAGAGATTCACAGCCGACACAGGTGTGCGACCATCCATATCTCTAGTATTTTGCCCAGGCCGGGAGCAGATTCTATGCTGCTACATTCCAAGATGAGGAAAGAATTGATTTCATGAACGGAAAAGCAATTGTCACAAATGTCTTGTACAGACAAATGTGCGAGAGGTATGTATTCGACAGACATATATTCATAGGCCTAGGCTACGGTACGGTATTTAAAATTATCAAATTTGATGGGCGTTGTAAAAAATCCATTACCGCTGTTATATAGTGGGTATATACTGTACTGGTAAAACACACTAAGTCAAAAATTTGTGACTTTTATTTCTAGTGGAATTTGAACATGTAAATAATTTTTCTAACAACTAGTAATACACACACTATTCTAAGTCATAAACCACAAAAGAATTTTTGCCAAGAGTTAAGTCAATGCTTCTGTTCTCCTACTAGTAAAATACATTAAGGGACTTGATATGTTCCACTTGTAGCCTATTTATACCAATCTCAATCTCCCAGACATGTAAAACCCACATGACACTTAATGGCTTCAACCAGCGTTCATTGACTCATTCACTCTTGACAATGTGCTGACTAATTCACTGTCACTGCAGAGAATTTGTAGTATTGTAAGGGTGGTTTGAATATGAATGGGACTTTGGGCGCCTCCACCAAATATGTAAGCGTGGTTGAATAAGAATACAAGAATATATGATTAATAATCAACAAATATAATCACTTTTACTCAAATAAAATAGTATGACTCATGATCATTTACACATTTGTTATTTAGTATATTATTAGTAAAACATTAAATACAATATTAAGATATTTGCTACAGTTATAACATTACTGAGGGGAAAACTCGCTTGGCTGCTATTATTATGTGGTTTTGTTAATAAAATAGAAAATAGACCAACCTTTAGATGGATCCCCGCTTGGCAATCACACACTACCGAAAAGTTAATAGTCAAGTTAAATAAATAAGACAGCTACTTCAAGAAAGGGGATTTCCGAAAACTGAATCATTAATACCGTAAGATATTTAATACTGCCCGAACTGTGACAGATCCCACGATAATAATATTTCAGCCTCCGTATCCTCCTCCTGAAAATAGGGAACCGACTCAGTCCCTCCGAACGAAAGATATGACAAAAAAAGATACAAATTTTCTAGTATATGTAGTGATTGGTGATTGTCAAGACGTGAGATTCCCATGGTCACTATCTTAAAAGTTTACAGATTTGTTGACCAAATCAACACGCACACTATGGCATTCATAAAATGACGCCAGTTAAATTTAATAACAAACGTTCAACCTCTAGCTTTGAAACGCTGTTCTCAAAGATGATTCCATTTACTGAATAATTTTAAGATTTACAGAAAATAAATTATATTTTAAATCCTAAGTGATGTCTATTCATCACAGTATTGTTTCATCTTATTCCGTTAGAACGATAGGAATGATTATTTAACAATTTATTATAATATGGTAATTTTTTAAAATAATAATAATTCTAACAATTATTTAGTATTGAAGTCATACCAGTAGTATTATTATTTGGCATTCATTATTATTGTTAATTGAAATATTTGCACGGTACCGTGATGAAAAAATGATTTTATAGTCACTCATTTGAAATACATAGAAATTGAAGTTCAACTATATAAATATACATATTCTACAGATTGAACTACTGCAGATACTTGGACAATGACCCCGCATTCAACAGTGATGGTGAGGTGAACCGAAACCTCCTTTCAAAGGATGGGCTGCATTTATCACCACATGGGATATCCTGCTTGCTAGGTAACATGTTACGCCACATTGGTAAGTCCAAGCCTGCTGCTCTACCACCCGCATCCATACCTGCTCCTCTCACATCAGAGCATCTTCCTCCTCTATCCAAGCCTGCTCCTCCCACATCACTTCTCCCTGTTTCACCACCTGCTCCTTCTACATCAATGCCTCTTCCTTCTGTTTCCAAGCATGCTTCTCCTTCATTCATGCCTGCTTCTCCTCCTTCATTCATGCCTGCTTCTCCTCCTTCATTCATGCCTGATTCTCCTCCTTCATTCATGCCTGCTTCACCTCCTCCATTCATGCCTGCTTCACCTCCTTCATTCATGCCTGCTCCTCCTCCTTCATTCATGCCTGCTTCTCCTCCTTCATTCATGCCTGCTTCTCCTCCTTCATTCATGCCTGCTTCTCCTCCTTCATTCATGCCTGCTTCTCCTCCTTCATTCATGCCAGCTTCTCCTCCTTCATTCATGCCTGCTTCTACTCCTTCATTCATGCCTGCTTCTCCTCCTTCATTCATGCCTACTTCTCCTCCTTCATTCATGCCTGCTTCACCTCCTTCATTCATGCCTGATTCTCCTCCTTCATTCATGCCTGCTTCACCTCCTTCATTCATGCCTGCTTCTCCTCCTTCATTCATGCCAGCTTCTCCTCCTTCATTCATGCCTGCTTCTCCTCCTTCATTCATGCCTGCTTCTCCTCCTTCATTCATGCCTGCTTCTCCTCCTTCATTCATGCCTGCTTCTCCTCCTTCATTCATGCCTGCTTCTCCTCCTTCATTCATGCCAGCTTCTCCTCCTTCATTGATGCCTGCTTCACCTCCTTCATTCATGCCTGCTTCTCCTCCTTCATTCATGCCTGCTTCACCTCCTTCATTCATGCCTGATTCTCCTCCTTCATTCATGGTTGCTTCACCTCCTTCATTCATGCCTGATTCTCCTCCTTCATTCATGGTTGCTTCACCTCCTTCATTCATGCCTGATTCTCCTCCTTCATTCATGGTTGCTTCTCATTCATCCATGCCTGATTCTCCTCCACCAACATCAATGCTTGCTCTTTCAACATCAACGCTTGCTCCTCACACATCACTATTTGCTTCTCCAGCATCAATGCCTGCTCCACCAACATTAATGCCTGTCCCTCCTGCATGCATGCCTGCTCTTCCTCCTACTGTTACTTCTTCACGTATTAAAAAAATTAATAATAATAATAATAAGAAGAAGAATATTTCGAGGCTAGTGAGAGAAGCTGATGATGATTGGTTCCATGAAGCTCAGGAATGGAATGCTCGAGCTAGGTTAGCTCTTGAAGAGAAGTATTCATCAAAAAATGGTGGTGGCCCAATTGTTTATCCTCGAATGTGTGACATTTGTAGTAGATCTTATAAATCAAGGCAGACCTTCAGTAAACACAAGAAAACTTGCCCTAATGTAGAAATAGAGGACAGTCATGAATGTATATCGTGCAATAAATCGTTCCCGAAATTGTCTTCCTTGGTAATGCATAGAAAATTTTGTAGTTGTAACCTCTTGTCTTGCAGAAATTGCAAAACGTTTTTCAAGACAAAAAATGATTTTGATAATCATAAGATGTTCAAGTGTTGTTATTGTAACAAAACACTTTTCAACAGTGATTGTCTAAATAATAGGCAAAATTACTCATGTCAGGTTTGTAAAGACAATTCTGAAACACTGCATTTTGATTACATGGATGAGAAATGTGAGTGATGAACAGTACACCTCTTTTATAAAAATAAGAGGCACTCAGGTAAACACATTTGCAGGTAACACAAGAAAATATTATTACTACAGGTGTATGTTCTATAATAGATTACTAAATAAAAATTTGAGGAAATCAGTGCGTAGGCGTAGATATGGGCAAATTCCTAATACCAGATGCTCAGCTAGAATGCATGTACATGAATATCTGAATGGGAAAGTAAAGGTAAAGTTCTTCTCTAAACATACACATCCATGTCAAGAAAGTAATGTAATTTTTAAACGATGGTTGCCCGAAACAAGAAGTTTAGTTAAAAAATTATTGAAGGATGGTGTCAATCCAAACACAATAAGAAGGAAATTTACAGTTGATGCAATTAAAGATAATAACTCTACCCTTAGAAAAGAAAACTTCATGACCACTAAACAGATTCTCCATTACAAATATCACTTGCTACAGAAAGAGAAAGGGTTTTGTGGAGATGCTGAGTCCCTCCAAAATCACATTAATAACCTGAGTCCTGAAAATAAAACTTTCATATTAGCATACAAGCCACAAAAATGCAGCACTAAGATTGGAGACAAAGGGTTCGATTTGTTGCCTGACAGTGACGATTTGTTTGTATATGGGTTTCAAACAGATCGTCAATTGAAAATGTTGGAAGAGGGAGCAACTCGAATATTGTGTATTGACTCAACACACAACACAAACCGGTACGGCTTTTATCTATTAAATTTATTAGTACCCGATGAATTTGGTAAAGGGTACATTGTTGGTCAATTTATAACAAATAAATTGACCAAAGATGTAATGATTTTGTTTTTCAGAACTATTAAAGACAGGTGTCCTAATTTAAGGGTCAATATTCTGATGACCGATGATGATAAAACTACGTGGTCTGCTTTTGAGTCAGTTTTTCATTGTGATGATCCTGACCTCAGACCACGACATATACTTTGTAAGTGGCATGTGGTGAGGGCAATTAAAAACAATTGTCTAACCAGAATTAAAGCTATCAAACTTCGGAAGGAAGTTTTTGGAAAATTTTTTGTCCTATTAGAAATGAGAAACTCTATAGAGTTTGAATTGGGACTTTCCAAATTTTTAAATGATTTAAGACATACGAAAGGACTTTCATCCTTCACGAATTATTTCGAAACAAACTATGCCAACAGACCTATCAAGTGGGCCATGTGCTTCAGAAATTTTTATCATGCCGATACTGACACAAATATGTTGAGTCATATCACAATAAATTGAAGCGCTTCCTCAATCGTAGGAGTAATGCAAGAGTACATGATTTAATTGAACTCTTGCATGATATGGAAACTGAGAGGTGGATAGAATTGAGTAGGCGACGTCTGTTTGGAGAACCTCAGGTCCATTTTCAAAATAAGGCTGATGACCGTCATAAAAAAGGTGTATTGATCTCTGTTGATTTGGTAAATAGAGTATCAGATAATGTGTTCGAGGTAGAGTGCAATAAATTGAAGGGAGTCAAGTATTTAGTCACTAGACTTTTCCCGAAATGCATTCTACCAGATCACTGTTATCACAGGTGTAGCAATTTGTCTTGCTCAGGCCTTTGCTCACACCTTTTCAAATGTTCTTGTGAAGATTTGAGTACATTATGTAAACACATACATAGACATACATACATACATATCGTGTTAACAAGAATCTGTACATATATATATTAATAAATATATATAGATATATGAATTTGAACGGACATCAGATTCGTGTTCTAGGGGCTCGGAAACGTGTAAAAAATATATCACATCATAAATTTTCGATTGTCAGGGCAAGACCAATAGTGCATTTTTTCGAATGAAATGCACTAAAAGTACATACAATCGACTCACGATATTTTGAAATCCAAGGGATGAAGATGCTTTGTGGATCGATATTTTACATTTGTGGATAATATAAATTAGTGAGAGATTCAAATTATTGAGTGTCAAATTAACGAGAGTCGACTGTATAGTAAATAGTAGCCCCAACTTCGAAATATTAACAGAAGCAGTGATTAAGAAAAATGTAAGACACAATAATGTTGTTTTTTTTTTTAAATTAATGGATTCGAATAATTCTTTAAAAATGAATTAGATAATTTTGTTATCAAAATACCAGTACTTGAGGATCAAAAGCTTTGCATGTTAAGCCCACCTCTTTTTGAAGACTATTTCCATGGTTACTTTCAATTTACATAAAGCATAATTATTTCAATTGTATGAAATTTAGCTCAGCTCTACAGAAAAATAATTATATACAAAAATTATTATCGGACAACAATAATGGAGAAAATTTTGACCTTGAAATTTCCCCATTGTGGTTAGCAGAGATAATAACATCAAGTTTTTCTCTTCTTTGGTGTTTTTTCTGATAATTAAATTTTCATATAACCTGGAAAAAATCTTCAAACAGTGCTGGTCCAAAGTCCGGATGAAGGGTGATGGGCATGTTGAAACTCACACACTACAATGTTATAAAAATAATTCAATTTCAAATGAAAGCATAATGGCCATTCTGTACTGAATTTGAATAAGCTTATTGTTTATATCAAATTAATCTGTAATCATTTAGTCTTAATAAAAAAACATAAAACATTATTGACTGTTATAGTGTTATAAAGCATTTTCGCAATAAACTCAAGTTACTTAATAATCAAGTCGTTTCATTTGAAATTGTATCCTTATCCTTAGAATTATATTATTTTATTGTTTTCACGTTGTACCTGAGTAACCTCTTAAAAATTTAAAACTCAAAATTTTAAATGATACTCTCCTTTTAATAATAATAAAAATAATGAGAGCTCATCTATTATTGAGTAGCTAATAATGGAAATGTGAATAGCCCCTAACACCGACGTTTTATTTTCGAAATGGCGACTACATCCTACTTGTGATCCATACAAATGATTTTTCACACACTAACTTCTAGGTTAAACAAAGTATTATACTCGAATAGAATAGAACCGATTAAAAAATATTTTTTATTGTTTTCAACCACAGGTCCGTAGTACAAATGAAACATCAGTTCTTGAGGGCACAGAATTCAATAATTGCAGTGACAAAAAATATAACAACTCATGAAAAAGGCTTTCTCTCATCCAATGATAAGTGTTCAGTTGATATGAAATTTGCATCAAGCATATAATATAATATATCTTCTCACTTCTCAGTTCCTCTTAGAATGTTTGTTAGATGATGAGTGGAACCAAACGCACACGATGATGTACACACTTTGTAACGTCATGGTGCCTGAAATAGAGAAAAAAACTCATGAACAAACCTTGTATTATGAAATGGACACAGTTTATGACATTATTGTATAGTAAATTATTGATCAAATGAATAACTTCAAAAGTTGTATTTCAAATTTATGATTCATGCACAGGTGCACTCACATAACACAAGGCATAGAAATGCTTTAACAGTACAACCTAATAGGCTTGCCCTATTTGAAAAGAAGACTAGTTACCATTGATACTTTTTCTGAATAAACTGCATGGTTATTTATATCATGGTAAAATATCATTCAAAAAGATCTATACAGATCTTTACCTTTCTGAAAAATGTTTTTAGTGTTAATGAGTATTTGTGTGACAATAATGTATGACTATTTTATTATTATCATGACGATGAAAATATCACTATAAACCCTTGACTAGGTAGTAAGGTACGACTCTGTAACTAGCCTGAATTCTAAGTAGGTACCATAAGTTATAAGATGTAAAATACTATGTTTTGTTGGGAATAACAAAACACGGCCACATGGGCAGCTTTTTGCTGCAAATTTTCTCAACACCTGTGAAGATGTTCCCGACTCGTTCAAATTTCAATAAAATCATGCAATAATATATAGTCCATTCACGATCACTTGAGACGAAATAAACAAACCTTTTGCGTGTGTATGCGTGTAATGGAAGGTCTTCTTCTACGCGAAAAAGTCTGATTCAGTTGAACAGCTGACTCTTGTCTGGAGCTGTGATTGGCTACAGTCCGACTTGTCTTGTCTCAAGACTCTTGTCTTGAGCTGTGATTGGCTACAGCTGTTGGTCTGAGGCCGAAAGTTTCGCATAGAAGAAGACCTTCCATTACACGCACACACACTCAAAAAGTTTGTTTATTACGTCTCAAGTGATCGTGAATGGAGTTATAGTTCTAAATTCGAGTAATTTTGTACAATCTAAAGAAATTTTTCATCCCTTCTCAATTTTGAAATAATGAAAATAGAAATTTTTCTTATTCAGATTCCAACTAAAATTAAGCCATAATTTAGAACTGAATTTCCTATCAATTGAACCACAAAAAAATTGTACCCATTCCTGCTTTAGGGTAGAAGTGATTGGACCCCATCCTGAGCCAAAAACCAAAACAAAGCTAGAGTTTTGAATTTATTCAATGTTTTGTACAATATTATTTCAATGATAGCAAAGCAGCTGATATTGCCTAACGTACTCGCCTACGTATCTCTCACCATTACTCAGCTGTCTGAAATGAAACTGAAATCTCAACTAGCTGCTGAGAAAAATGAATCGTGACCTATTCGTTTGCAGCAAATATTTGCAGCACTTTTATGCTCGTCAGGCCGCACCAGCTGATTTTCTATCATAAAAATAATAAAAAATTCCAGCTTTGTTTTGGTATTTGGCTCAGGATGGGGTCCAGCCACCCCTTTTCAATCACTTCTTCCCTAAAATGGGAAGGGGTACAAATTTTTTTTGGTTGTTCAATTGATACAAATTTCAGTACTAAATTATGGCGTAATTTTAATTGGAATCTGGACAAAAAAAATTATATTATTATTATTTCAAAATTGAGAAGGGATGAAAAATTTCTTTTGTTTGTGCAAAATTACTTGAATTTAGAACTATATTATTGTATGATTTTTATTAAAATTTGATCGAGTCGGGAACATCTTCACAGGCGTTGACAAAATTTGCAGCAAAAAGCTGCCCATGTGGCCGTGCCCTTACTGCGTTGAATAAATAAATATTATTATTATTATTAAAGACTGATTGCAAAGCCTACACATCTGACTTTCATTTCCAATACCAATTGCGAAGAGATGTTCCCTTCTCAATAGCCTCTGCATGAGAATGCAACGGAACCTCCCGTGTTCCTGGAGCATCCATTTCAGATTGAGAAAGCCCTGATGGGGCAGATTCAGATGGGTTTGATCGCAAGGCAACTTGCCTTGGGGGTTGGTTTTCGTTGGAATGAATTGTGGTAATTATGATCAAGCAGGGAATACTATGGGCGTATTCTCATCTGTCCCGCAACCCACAGGGGGATCTTTCAAGCTTAGACCGTGCTGCTGAATGTTTACATAGAAAATTAAAAAAAAAAAAGTGATAGAAAAATTCAAAAGGATTATTTCAAAACACAATTTACAAGTGAAATCTGTGTTCTTTGCGCCCCATAGCAGTAGCATATAACCCAATACATAATTTATAACTTATTCAAATTTAAGAATTAAAGCAGTATTTTCCACAATATAATTTTAAAAAACTCACACAGAAGTACTTTAGAATGTTAGTGTAAATGTATATAAAATTATGAATAGGATATGATAAAGACGCTGGGAAGTTGGGGTACCGGTACCAGAAGACTTCGCAAAAATCAATAGAGACCAAAGTTCCACTATTTTTTGGACGTTGTCCAGTGTCCAATTATCATACTTCAAACTCACCGTATATCGCGGTTCAAGAGTCGCTTCGCACACTTCGCAAGTACTCCTCAAGAAACTCGCGGCTGCAATTGTCGGCCACCACCTCCTCCCATCGGCATATCACTTTGGCAATCAGAATGTGGTCTAAAAATACAAGTTTCTTCTGCTCCAGTTCTGTTCGTTTTTCTGAAATCGTAAACAACAAATTTTTATGATAGAATTTATGTCAGCCATCAAGGTTTGTTTCCAAAGTTTTTCTTCACAAGAATATTCCAATCAATTACAGTAGAGTCCCGCCCACTTGCTAGTGATAAACAGGCCGATGAGGGGCCTGATAGAAAACGATGGACAATAGGGATTATTTGAAAAGAAAGTTCAACTGATTGAAAACGTTGTAGTATTAAATTTCTCATGTGACAAACAGCATCAATATACATACAAACAAGTTTGTATAAAGTCGATATTCCATTGAATAGTGAAAAGTTTGTGTAAATTTTCTCAAGAAATCAAAATTTAAGATTTTCTTAGAATATTGAACAATTTTTTCTCTGGTTCCTATGACAAATAATACATAGTTATGTACAGGGTGACACAGGGAAACGGACAATTTTGAAGTACGCAAATAAAGGAAATGTAATCATCAGTTTTATTGCTGAAAATATGAAGTAGAACAGTTGCCATTTATAGCTCTAAAAAATCTCAATTTCGATGCATAATGTCCTTGAGATTACGACCATTGAACAGTGAGATTTTGCATGGCACGTTGAAATGTTCCCATTGCAGTGATTCTTTTTTAATCCTTGTCTTCAATTCAATTATTATTATTGTGGAGCGAAAACTTTACTTTTTAAATGGCCCACAAGAAAAAGTCACACACAGTGCTTTGACGTACCATGCTCACATGGAAATCTCACTGTTTGCCTCCAGGAATGTAGACGTTAGAATAATCGTCATCTCAAGGATATTATCTAAGAAATTTTTTTTTGTTAGAGCTATAAATGGCAACCATTTTACTTCATATTTTCAGCAATAAGACTAATGATTAAATTTCCTTTATTTACGTACGAGTTACTTGAAATTTCCCGTTCCCCAGTGTCACTCTGTATAGCCTAAGCGAAACTCTACTGTAATCTATATAATAGCATTTGACATATAGCCTAGCTTTTGGACTGTAATAATATTTCACATATTCATGTACATTTATAATGTAGGTCTACATCATGTCTGTATAACACACGGTACAATGTTCTGTTCAGCACGCCTGTAGAATACCGCAGTGATATAATATGTCCAAGCAAAGAAGACTTTCTGGCAAGATGGAAAAATGATTCCAGCTCGGTAAATATTGGTTCAAACATAAATTTGGTTTTAAATTGTAGATCAGAATGTTCCCTACAATTTGAAACCAAATTTATAATGTTTTAATAAATATTGACTAAACTGGAATCATTTTCCCATTTTGTCAAAATGTCTTCTTTGCTTGGACAGACTATACTTGAGCCACAATTTTTTGGACGTTGTCCAGTGTCCAATTACCATAAATAAAACTCACCAGTATATCGCGGTTCAAAAGTAGCTTCGCACACAAAGTACTCCTCACAAAACTCGCGGCTGCGATTGTCGGCCACGGCCACCGTCTCCTCCCATCGGCGCATCACTTCGGCAATCAGAATGTGGTCTAAATACCAGTTTCTTTTGCTCCAGTTCTGTTCCTTTTTCTGAAATCGTAAACAACATATTTTTAGCCAAAGCAATTAATAGTAAAATAGCATTTTACTCAAGGTGAGTATTGGGGTAGGCTACCGGCACCCAGACACTTCTAACACCCTCCTACCAGATTCAAACATGCACATCAACAAATGAACTGGAATGGGCATGCACTCTGGACAAAACATTAAATATGAATAATTTATATTGTGATAAATACACATCACTTCAGTTTAAAAATAATATATTTTATCAAAATTCAACTATTGAAAGAATTCAGACTGACTGTTATTTAAATTAGTTTATTTTGTTTTCAATAACAAACGTTCGAATGATAGTAAACATGATTATATTCTATTATGTGAACATTGGCTCACCAAGGGCATGAACGTGAAGTGACCATGAGGGCACACGTTCTAGCCTTAGACTCATCCATTTATATACTCCAAATTTTTGGTTGTTTAGTCTTCTTGCTTCTTCTAGTTCTTGTTCTTGTTTTGTTAGTGATTTTGTTCAGAGAGACACAGTAACGTCTCCCTGTCTGATTTAGGTTACTTTCTGGACAGTTGTATTTCTTGATATCACAGGCTACCACAGTCTGGGTAGGATAATTCTGTGTGTCAGGGGAACAACTAGAAAGAGTAGTACCTTCATCAGACAGGTATTTAATTTTAAAATAGAATTATTAAAGTCGCGGAAAAGTGTTATCAACATGGAGAGTCAGGTGAGTCATTGTATCTAGATTAACCACAAAATGTTCCTGAGCAGCCAAGCGAGTACCCCATGATAATTTATTAATTAATTTATTTATTAATAGTAGTAAACCACTGATTAATATAATATAATCAAAATATATGTTAATGTCCATATCTCAATTGTACGGAGTTATGCAGAAAGGAACCAACCCACAATCAGCTACTTTTGAGATATTGCGTACCAAAGATGAAACTGCAATAATACCTCCCATTTTATTATCCATTAAGATATTCTGATTTTGAGAACGTATATGTGCTCTTAATATCATAAACTAGATATTTATATACAAAAAAAGCATTAATTTCCCATTTTATGGCATTTATGTGGGTTGGTTCCTTTCTGCAAAAAACACATCCTACTTTATGAGTTATGCAGAAAGGAACCAACCCACATAATTGCCATTGGAACCAGACTAAAATTTCTGTTTTTTCAGAGAAAAAGAATCATATGAGGCTAATTTTTTCACTCATGGATTAATATTATAAAGGGAAGTGTTCTGTCAAATTTTCCCATCCCCACCCATCTTGCTACCCCCTCTGCACCCCTCAAAGTTTCCATTTTTAAGGGTGTCTTACATTTATTGTATCTCAGCACTCATTGGAAATAAGAAATCAACTTCTTTCTCATTTTTCAGTAAATTAAATTCTCTTTATTTTATGTCTCACCATCTCATTGTAGCTCCTGTGGTTCAAAAGTTATATAAATGGAAGAATGGATGAGGGATTCCCAAGATTTCTGCATGAAATTTTAATTATCTCCTAAATGAAAGTTTACAGGATGATTCTACTGGAAACGTCTCTTATGAAACTTGAAAAACTTTTCAAGACCCACATTTTGAATGATAGAAACATGTATTTCCCTGAAATTTAACGTAAGTGTAAGTCAGTTAATAAATTTTGTTTGTTTGTTATGAGGGTGAAGCCCACATGAGCTCATAGGCTTGTGCGTGGGTAATGATATGGATGATGACTACTTTGAGGTAGTCGGGACCGACGGCTTATCGTCTCCTCCGAAAGACGGGGTGGCCGTATCTATGTGATTGTGCTGTGGTCAAAAATTGTCCCCCGCTTGGGATTTGAACCAGGGTCCACCTGGTTATCAGACCGGCGCTTTATCACTCCTCCAACGAGCCACCCAAATGAAAAGCGCTATCTCAGAAGCGCTTGGCGGATAGCCTGATATTATGGTCTATCAAGTGAGTACTAAAATACCCCTTTTAATTCATCAAATTTGGAAATAATTCATTTGGGGAAATTATATGGAGTTGATTTTCTTTCCATTTATAACTAGCATGTTGGCAAGTGTCCTGTCTGAAGTCCCCACACTACCGCTCTTATTCAAGAATTCATATATCACATGTGTCTTGGTACTCTATAGAGATAAATAGTTGAACTTTGTATCATTATTCAATGAATTCAATTGGCTTCAACTCAAAATATATGTTTCTATTATTTGTGAAGTGGATATATTAAAATTCTCTAAATGTTTCATATTAGACATTTCCCAGTTTACTTTTCTTAGGGAAACAATGAAATTTTTAGGCAGAAGTCTGTACCTATGTGGGCTTCCATCATACTTCCATGCAAATAACTCCTGAACCACATGAGCTATAGTGAAATGGTAAAGACATAAAAAAAGTAAATTTAATTTTCTAAATAATGAGGAGAATTTCAATATATTATCTTAAATGGTTGCTGAGATACATTCAATGAAAGAAATCCGTGCAAATGGAAACTTTGAGGGGTGCAGAGGGGGTAGCAAGATGAGGGGGGGGGTGGTAAATTTTGACAGAACATTTCTTTTTATAATATTAATCCATGAGTAAAAAAATTAGCCTCATATGATTTTTTTTCTCTGAAAAAACAAAAATTTTAGTGTGGTTCCTATGGCAATTATGTGGGTTGGTTCCTTTCTGCATAACACATAAAGTAGGATATTTGTTTTGCAGAAAGGAACCAACCCACATAATTGCCATAAGGCTTGATTCCAGTGATTTATTATCATCCAGAACATTTACCTAGGGGTTTATTAACCTGAATATTGAAAAATCCAATTTTTTTATTTTTGTGGATTGGTTCCTTTCTGCATAACTACGTCCAATTAAGAATCTTATTTTATGTATCACTTAATTAAAGTAAAATCTATTAACCATTGTTAATTATTTATTATATAAGTCCCATTTATTATTCAAACCCCCCTTACAATATCTACGCCAGGATTCTTGTCATTAGTAAATTTATTAAAATACATGATGTTATTAATTATTTATTTAGCGTATGCTTTTAATAGAGGGGAGACCCAAAGGGTTGTCCCCTCTTCGCAATATCATAATCTCATTTTCCACAAAAGAAAACATGGAGAACAATGTGAGTTATAGTACTTTCAAAAAAGTCATTTTAAAACAGATTTTTTTATATTTTAATAAAACATCATTAACAACTAAAACTAAAACACTTCACAAATTCACTAGACTACCATGTAAGAAAATATTAAATTCTGACTGGAGATTTAGAGCACGAAAATTTAACACATTGATTTTTTTCATGGTAACGAGTGTGTGTCATATTTTTAATATTACCTTTATACTTCAAGTATGGTACCTAAAAATATTGAAAAAATATGGCGATGTGAGAATTCCAAACAGTAAGAACTAGCTACAAGTTACATGATACTTATCTGATTGAGGGAGAACAAAAGGAATACACTTCATCAATCCTCTATCGGAGAAATAATTTAAAATATTAGAGAAAAATAATAGTTTCAGTAAGTTTACCTAACTTAACATTTTAATAATCCAATATCATGACTTTTCCGGATAGATTGTGTCAAAAAATACCAACTCAAGATAAGATTTTTTAAAACAAATAATTCAACTCATAATAGCCCACTGATGACATGTAAAACAAGATAATTTATTTGTAAAAAGCATATCATCATAGCTTTCAGAAAGTCAATTGACATGAGAGAACATCCTAGTCTCTTAGATAATCCAGACAGGAAGTTATTAACTAAGAATTACTGCCAGAATTTTCAATTTCTTATGTCAAATAAATATTAATACATTAAAGTTCTACACGTTAAGTTTTTTATAGATTACAGTAAATGTATGTTGGTTTGGTTTCACAAACAACTAGCTGATTCCGGACTTATATTCAAGTAGATGGACTGATAATATTTTTGTGGAAAGCTAAAAAATAGAATTTTAAATGACACGAGAATCTATGTTTCATGTATAAAAAATTGGACTTCAATAGTTTTCAAAGTCTATTCTTAAAGAAATTTGATGGCTTACCTGGTACAGTGAAGAAAAACATTTGTCTTTAAAGAATCTTTTTGTTTATTATTATTACCCTCTCATATTAAATAATTGAATTGAAATTTCTTCACATTATATCAAGTAGGTGAATCTTACTTACTTACTTACTTACTTACTTACTTCTGGTGTCTTCCTCACGTTCCAAGGATTGGGGAATCGTCATGGGTATGAAAGTCTCCTCTACTGAGGTTGTCATCGGTTTAGAGTGTTCTGTACTCTAAGGTGCTGGTAGGTGTGGTCCTCTATAAACTCTTGTGTTGTGTAGTAAGGTCTGGTGACCAAATACTTCTTGAGCCTTCTAGCAAAGATCCCATTGTCCTGGATTTCTTTCAATTCCCTTGGTAACAGGTTGAAGAGGCGAGCTCCTGCATATGCTGGTGAGCTGCTGAATTTCTGTAGCCTGTGTTGCTGCAGATCAATGTTGTTGCTGTTTCTGGTATTGTGTTTATGTAGCTCACATCTCCAGATTGGGCTTGTCTTCTTGGCTAGAGTTACAACCTCAAGTAGATACAACGAGATGACAGTCAGTATGTTGTTCTGAGTGAAGAGTGTCCTGCAGTGCTCCATTGGATCCTTTCTGAGTATAATTCTCAGTGCTCTCTTCTGGATACACAGGACCCTGTCCAAACTGGTCTGTCCTGGCTGATCCCCAGGCCACTATGCCGTACCTGAGATGAGAGGCAAACAGCGAATGGTAGGCTATGAATGCAGTTTTTTCCTCAGCAATGTTTCGTATTCTTCTTATTACAAACACAGCAGATGAGAGCCTCTTGCAGAGCTGATCAATATGGCTTTGCCAGGTTAAATTGTTGTTGATCAGAATCCCCAAGAATCTGGTACAGTTCACTGTAGATATGTCGGTGTTGGTCTGCTCCTCTGGGCCACCATTCCTAGGCTTGAATTGCACTTGTACAGTTTTGTTTTTGTTCATTGCTAGGTTCAGTCCTTTGCAAATCTGGTCGGCCTCATTTAGTGTCGCCTCCACAATCTCATTAGTTTTTTCTTGTTTATTTATGGGGATCAGGATGGTGGTGTTGTCGGCAAACAATATACAGCTCTTTCTACAATCTATTTCTTTGGGAAAATCGTTTACATAAACCAGGACCAGCAGTGGCCCCAGTATTGACCCTTGCGGTACCCCTCTGTATACTGGTCTTAATGAGGATTTGAAGGTAATGACGCAGTTTTGTTTCTGGTGGTCGATTTCAACATATTGATGTCTGTTAGTAAGGTAGTTATCCAGCCATTGAAAAGCTTTCCCTTTTATCTGCAGTGCCACAAGTTTCTTTTTAAGAAGGTCAAGATCAAGTGTGTCAAATGCTTTTTGCAGGTCGATGAACAAACCAGAGACTGTTTTGCCTTCCTCCCAGAGTTTGGTGATATTGTTGCAAAGTTCTGAGATAGCTGTTGCTGTGCCTAGACCCTTTCTGAAACCATGTTGGTGTATGGAGAGTAGGTTGTTGTTTTCCAGATGTACAGCTAGTTGATCATATATTGCTCTTTCTATCAATTTTGATACTATTGGCAGGTTAGCTATAGGCCGGTAATTCTTTGCATCAGATTGATTACCTCCTTTGAACTTGGGAAAAATCTTGGATATCTTCATGCTGTGAGGGAAGGCAGCTTGTTCAATAGATGCATTGACTATATCAAGGAGTGGTTGCTTTAGTTCCTGTTCACATTGTTTGAGGATCTTGCCTGTGATATTGTCATGTCCTGATGAGTTGTTTGACTTGATGTTACTGAGGAGCTGCTCTAATTTGGTCAGTGAGATTGTTTTAAACCGGTGAAGGACCTGCGAGTTGCTTGCCTTGAATATGCGTGTTGAAGTACCTGGTGTTATGCTCAATGGTGGCTGTGTGAAGGCTGCATTAAGATGGTTGCTAATGTGATAAGGGCTTTCAATGATTTTGTTGCCCTTCAATAGTCTGATGTTATCAATCATCCCAATCCTGCCCTTACTTCTTTCCTCATTTATTATCCTCCATAGCACTTTAGTTTTATTGTCCGCTTGAACGATTTTTTCATTGATAAAAATTTTTTTCTTGTTTTGGATGTCTAGCTCATAGGTTTTCTTCATCTCAATATAATTCTGCTTGTCCTCCTGTGTTCCAGTAGATAAGTATCTTCTATTTGCTTGATGTAGTTGACCTTTAAGTGCTATAGTGTCATGATCCCAGAATACATTCCTAGGTGTTGTCATCTTCTTAGGTTCATGAGGCATTATTTCATCAATATTGAGGCGCATAATCCTCACAAAGTTGTTATATTTTTCATCTACTGATACCTGCCTGGTTACTAGTTTCCAGTCTATTTGACTTAATCTGTGTTTCAGTCTCTGTATGTTACTTTTTGAATAGTTTCTGGTATACTTGTACATTATCTTCATGTGGTCATTTTTTGATAGGATTTGGCATAAGATTGCATCATGATCAGAAATCTGGTTAGGACAGACAGTGGCTGTGATGCTGCTAGCTGGCAGACTGTGGTAGCATCCATCAAGACTTGAGGCAGTGTTGGGTGTAGTTCGTGTTGCAGGCAGGTTGTATATTGAGCAACCATATTGGGTGAGTGTGTTTTTTAGATCCTTATAACTCTATTCATTAGTTTTCAGGATATCAATGTTGATGTCACCCAGAATTACAACCTTGCGGTTTCTTGAGGAGTATTCGTACAATAAATTCCCCAGTTTTTCAAGGTAGCCCTTCATAGTTGCTGGGTCAGGTGACCTGTATGTGCCAACCACTATAAGGTTAGTTTTCCTCAGTTGGACCTGCACTAAGACTGTTTCAAATGACTGTTCAGTTGGTTGCAAAGATTCTGTGAGTATGATTTCCTTTATATTGGAGTTTGTGTTGTTACATTTAAATACAGCAATTCCTCCCCAGAGATGGTTTGTATGACAGAAATTTGGCAACAGGGTGTAGCCTGGAATATTTGTGTTCATGAGGTCTTCCTTCCTTAGGCCATGTTCTGAGAGAATGACTAGGTCGGGAGAGTGGAGATTGAGTTCAACCTGCAGTCTATCTATTTTTCCTTGTAGTCCTCTTTGTATGTTTAGGTGGTATATTTTGAAGTAGGAGTTTCTCTTTGGGCTGTTCTGTTTAACTGTCCTTTTCTGGTTTGGGGTTTTTGCTGTATTTATATTTTTGCTGTAAGGCTGGTTAGAGGTGTCTGGATGTGTTGAAGTTATTGGTTGACCTAGTTTGGGTGAGGAGGTGAGGCTGTGTTGTCGTTTGGGTGCTGTCTGTTGTCTTCCACCTCATCTCCAGAGTCAAGTGCACCTGTCAGTCTCCTGGCCAGTATTGCAGATCCTCCTGAGTTCAGGTGGTAATCGGTTAATATTTTGCAGTTAAACCTATTTTTTATTCCTCAAACTAGAAACTAAACTAGAAAATTGCCAGTTTGCCGCTAAAATAATAACATAACCTACAAAACAAAATCTAAATATGAGAGCTCGACGTCGGCCATTTAATTTGTCAACTTCTATTGTCCTGGGGTACCGCTGCTATGAGGCCCATTCCAAAGGAAACCTTGAGTTTACTCAGCTTATGATTGATAAGTTATGGCGCAGGGACAGTTCACCGTACTGGACACTTCACAGCCCCATAAACAAACACGTACGAACCTGGTGGTAGAATTTTGTCAATCTCATGCAACTCTTTAATATCTCTGCTCTGAAAATCATAATAACTAGAAGGCATTGGCGCATATATCTGTTTTAGTCAATAAATTAGAAATCTCAAGTTTTTAGGTAAGAAATTAGTCTAGTCTTCATGATTAGTGAAGTTTAACATTTAATAACAACAATAATAACAACTGAGTAAGTTCAAGTAATTAAAAATTCTTATAAAACGCATATTAACTCATTTAAAACATATCACTTTGAGCAGTGGCTAGGGACGTTTCCATACTTCCAATACTACTTGGTATCGATACTTTTCTTTCGATATCGAGTACTCTGGAACCGATACCTGGCTTTCGATACCGATACCGAGTACCTTTTTCGATACCGAGTACTTATTCGATACCGAGTACTTTTTCGATACCAAGTACTTTTTCTGATACCGAGTACTTTTTCGATACCGAGTACTTATTCGATACCGAGTACTTTTTTCAATACCGAGTACTTTTTCCGATACCGAGTACTTATTCGATACCAGTACTTTTTTCGATAACGAGTACTTTTTCCGATTCTGAGTACTTAGTAATAGCAAATTGATACCAATGCAAGTACTTTATCCAATACTGTATCAATTCCAAAGTAATCAAATGAAATCAGTACTTTTTCTGGAATAGCAGACAACAACAAAAGTGGTGGTTAGTTGATATATTTGATATTAATGCTCAGCTTTGTGGGGACAGTGTGGAAGCGGTCTACAAGAAAGAAATGATTTAACTGAGGCCATTCACTGGTCTTTGACAATTTGATAAGCTCCATCAGACCACTTTCCAACTATCCTGACAGAGCTAAGAATTAATAATAGTTATTGGTCAACAGCCAGTTTTGTTAGCATCTGCTACACTCTTCAACAGTTATTTTTCCAATAGAAGATTGATATTGAAGTACAGTAGTAGAATATTTTTCTTATTTTCTACACAACTCCATGACTCATTGGAATATCAAAAGATACCGTAGTGATCTATATTTTCAATAATTGTCACCAGTGCCAGATCCAGGATTTCCTCCCGTTTGGGGGGGCAAACCCGGATGTGTGAACTTATTATAAGGATATTATTGTAGATGGTTGCACCTTCCTCCATCAAGCAATTTTAGTTTTGCACACAGAGAAGAAATTTTTCATTTTTTTGTCCTCTGTGTTTGGCACCAGCACACCATAGATCAGATCGAACCCCCCTCCCCATGAATAGTTCAAGCGGTAAGATTGATATTGAATGGAAGGGAGGGGGGTTCTGGAACAAAAATACACCTGGCGCTATCTGCTGAGCCAATATGGTAATAGGAACCCAATACATGGTATCGATACCACGAGTATCGATACTTTTATCTGAGTATCGATACCTCTGTTCCGATACCGTATCGATACCAAGTATCGATACTAAAGGAGTATCGAATGGGTGGCTACGAGTGTTCCAAAAAACCACTCTTCCGAAAGCCAGCGCAGCCACAGCCATTATTCGTCAACGCCACAGTGTATCGTCTGCCTTCTGCCTTCTATCATTTCGTATTCGACCAAAGAGTCTGTTATAGTCGTCCACAGATCATTGGAATGGTCAAGGACGAGCAATTCTTCCGATACCACTCCCTGTTTCTCCCTCCGGTGATGCCGCTTTGTACTTAGGGGTAGCTAGTAAGAGAGTGTGTGTGAGAGAGAAGGAGTGATGTTGTGTTTGGGTGAGGGTGGATTACAGTGGCAACAGGGCTCAGCAATCCCGTGACCTTGGTAATTCCAATGATCTGTGGTCGACTATAGTTCTGTTTACTATAACATAACCTTATTCATGGTTTTGTTGAGTGTTATTAACAGATCACTAGCGGATCCAAGACGGATGACGGATGATCCAGACGGATGAAACATACACTAGATAGAATGGACCAAATTGAATTATACTTTACATATAAACTTAAATAAAAAAATTTAAGGGGGTTTAATTGAAAGTTTTAAAACTCCTATGAATATACTTTTTAGAGTAAAAAACAAAAAATTTTCGGGGCAAGCCCCGGACCCAATTTATTAGCGTGTATCAATAAGTAGCCTAATAGCTAATGGCAAAACGTTACTCGGTTTTGTCTGCTTGTACGCTCCAACAGCTGATGCTGTCGATTAGAGTTGTCATTTAGCTATGCCTGGATGGTGCATTAAAAATTTTAAAATACATTGGTTTAAAAGATGCTTTGGTAGTGGGCTACATCAACGAGGAAAGTGTCTAAAATTTTGGTAACAGCTATAGTAGCAATTAGACTGAAACCTCAACATCCAAAATAAAAGTTTCTCTTCAACCCTGAATTGGTTTATTCAATATTATTTTGGATAACACAGTTTCCACATTTGGGGGCACCAAAATATCTCAGGAACTATGCAGCTCAGGGCATAATGTGTTAAAATTACAACAATTTCAAAATAGTGGTTCTATGGAAAATTCCGTTAAATTGAACGTTTGTCAAGTTACAAAAGGGAAGAGATGAACGTAACTTATACATTTTTAGGCCAATCCTTGAGATATTTCGGAAAACTGTAATTACACATCTTAGCCCCCCTCCTCAAAAACATAAGTTCAATAAAATGTAGCATTTCACCAAATTTTCATTTGAACAATTTATAGTTTAGGGGTTGTATACAACATTTTTGTATTGGGGAGAAACTTTAACTCTTGAAAATAAGGCTAGGGCCTAGGCCATGTGTAGACTAATTGCACCTTACTATAGTCCATTCACGACCACTTGAGACGAAATAAACAAACCTTTTGCGAGTGTGTGCGTGTAATGGAAGGTCTTCTATGCGAAAAAGTCGGCTGCAGTCGAACAGCTGACTCTTGTCTGGAGCTGTGACTGGCTACAGTCCGACTTGTCTTGAGCTGTGATTGGCTACAGTTGTTGGTTTGTGGCCGAAAGTTTCACATAGAAGAAGACCTCCCACTTCACGCACACACACTCAAAAAGTTTGTTAATTCCGTCTCAAGTGATCGTGAATAGGGTATAGGTAGTATTCCCAAGCTGCAGCTCGAGCCACGCGGCTCGAGCTGCCCGGCTCTAAATTCGCTTCTGGAGCTGCCCAGCTCTAGCTGCGCTGCTCTAGCCATCACAACTCTATTCACAACTATATTATGGATGCTTACTCTGCTATTAGGACTACCAATGTATACTAAATCAATAAATATTGAAATTTACTTGAAAATGGCTCAAAAATGTGAATTCACTATACATTAGTAGCCCTGATAGCAAAGAGAACATCTCTATACAGGGTGTTTCAGGAGGAATGTGCAATACTTCTCAAGTTGATTCCTTACACCAAGTAGACAAAAAAGTTCAATGGGACCGACCCCCAAAAACGCTTTGTTACTGAGATAACAATGGCGGAAAATTGGGATTTTTCAAAATGTATTAATTTTTCTAATGCTTTAGAGGCTTTGGTGAGGTTCTAAAATAATCAAATCCTATGTAAAATTATCTGAGAAATTTAATGAAACCGGTTCCAAGTTTGTAACTTCAACGGTTATTGAGATAATTGGAAAAATATGTTATAAACGCCATTTTTCAACAATAAGGGTTATAACTGGATAAGAAATCATAAAATTGTAGATTCATTACTTTTGTCAATTTCGTGATTTATGATCGCCATTTCTGAGATTTGGGTAAGATTTACACAATCGCCGCCATTTAACTTTTTCTTTAGAATCCGACTCTCTTCATCTTCCATTAATAAAAAATACAATTTTATTATTCCTTTTCCAGTTATAACTCTTATTGTTGAAAAATGACGTTTTTCAAGCATATTTCTTCAATTATCTCAATAACCGTTAAAGTTACAGACTTCAGACTGGTTTCATTGAATTTCCCAGCTAATTTTACATGAGAATTGATTATTTTAGAACCTCACTAAAGTCTCAAAAAATTTAGAAAAATTAATATATTTTGAAAAATCTGAATTTTCCGCCATTGTTATCTCGGTACCAAAGCGTTCTTGGGGGTTGGTACCATGGAACTTTTTTGTCTACTTGGTGTAAGGAATCAGCCTGAGAAGTTTTGCACATTCCTCCTGAAACACTCTGTATATAAAAGCGAAATGGCACTGACTGATTCATTCATTCATCACCAGAACTAAAAATCCACTGAACCGAATGCGTTCAAATTTGGCAGGCATGTTCAGTTGGACGTTTAGACGCGCGTTAAGAACGTATTTTAAAAACTTTTCAAGGATACACCAAATATTTTAGTTTTTCAACGTTTTCTTCATTTTTTCGAGAACCAATCGGTAGAAAATGTTGATATTTGGTGGGCAGGTTCAGATAAGGTCTAGAAATGTTGTGTTGAAATATTTTTGCAATCCGTTCAAGAATACGCCAGTAATCAGGTTTTCAAAATTGTAGATGTGTTGCGGGTTGCATATCTTCCGCCTTGATACGACCAATCCTAACTGTAAATTCAATGGTTCAGCGAGATTTTAGATGAACTAATTTGGAAGATCAAGTTTGAATCATTGAATCAAGTTTCAAACTATATATACTTCCGATATACTTCCCAAGGTTACGCTTAATATTAGCGTTTTACTATTTTTTGGAATTTTCGGAGTTTTTCTTAGATTTTTCTAGAACAAATTGGCAGAAAATGTTGAAATTAGGTGAACAGGTCCAGATCAGGTGTAGAAATGCTGAAATAAATTTCGAATCCCTTCTGAACAGAATTTGCAGGCGAGCGAAGCGAGCCTGTTTACTCACTTACACTGCCTATACTGTCGGGGGTCCAGGGGGCGGAGCGCCCTGGCTAGGCGGAGAAGGCGAGCGAAGCGAGCCTGCCGGGTAGTTTATAATATACTTATGTGAATAGAGTTGTGATGGCTGGAGCAGCGTAGTTAGAGCAGGGCGCGCAGCTCGAGCCGCGTAACTCGAAAAGCAGATTGGGAATGCTACCATAAGGTTGACGTTAAATAAAATTACCTGTCTGTTCCGTTATTATTTGTATGAGAGAAGCTTGAATTATGATATGTTAGTGATACTTTCTGAATACTATAATTTATTGTATATGTAGAATAATTTTTAAAGCAAATAGAGTGTAATATGGGGCACTGACGATTGACCAGTGACCATCATCATACCCAATTTACCCATATCAACTAGTCAGAATCAAGGAAAATGATTGGGAATTATTGCTCTCCTGTAAGATTGAAAATACATATTGGATGGCTTTCTTGCTGTTCTAAATGCATTTGAGACTACCTTTTTCAACAAAAATCTCCGGGGGGAAAACCCCCGACCCCTTTTTGGCCATGGCGTAAGGAGTAAAAATATGAAGTACCGTAGCCTACTAGATAAGAATACAATGAGAAACGAAAGTAATGTACCGGTAAAAAAAATACATGAGTTAGGTATAAGCCACTTACTTTCAGCATTTTTTCATACTTAACCAGCCTATTGATAAATAATTCTTGTTTCTTGATCTTTTGTAAAAATTTAATTGAAGGGTTTAAAACTGTTCATATAATTAAGGGGGAAATTCAATCTGCTTGATGAATCATGTAATAATAGGCCTACGCATTTTCCAAATCAGATGGAGTGAATTTTGTGGAATTTTCATCATGGTTTCTGTAATATTAATAAAATACTCTTTTTCAAATTCCTATAGATTAGAAAACCCCTTCTATTACTTAGTGATACTTCTTGATATTATCTTATTAAAGGGGGGGGGGGTGATTAGGTATGAAGAGGGGCTTGTGAAAAAGTGGGGGAGGGGGGTGCAGACTAGTGATAATTTCGCCTTACTAGCCTTTGATAATTTCATAACCTGGGTTGTGCCCCCCCCCCAGAAGTAAATCCTGGATCCGCCCCTGTAACAGATAATATGTCATTCTAAATCAAATATTCATAAGATTTTCAATAAAATTAGAGCTCTGGAAGATTTTTCCAAGTTGGAGGGGTTTTATTAAGTTCTTAAGCAGGTCTAGGATATACTACCGGATATACATATACCGAATCGGTATAAGCTAAGATAGGCTGACACTAAATTCGATTCAAACATTCAGTGTGTAAATATACAATTTAATAATCATCTTGAAAAATTATTGGCCCAAGAATAATGTATTTCAATTTTAAATAAAGTTATTCCTGAAAGTTACAACAGTTAACTTAACTTTGGTAAGCTACGGTAGGCTAGTTCGAAACTTTATTCTGCCAGTCTGCTTTTTGAAAGTGTTTTTCAAAGTGAAAATTGCACGGTAATGTTAGCTTCCATCATCTTTCATTCACCAAATAAACATCATCATTCACTCACTCATCATCACCTTTGCGAATACTTGTTATCAAGTCGCATTAATTGTAAAAAAATATTACAGTAACTTAGTTTGAAAAACGTTTTTACTTTTTCTTCTAACAACTGCGCTGTTTGCTTCTTATAATTGAACATTCAGGTCTATTTCATCTTCTAGAAACAACTAAAAGCTCCGCCAATTAATCTGTATTTTTTTTTCTTTACAAGTGTGAGCTTAGCTTAGCTTTTTATTATTCTCTTGCTGAGCTTGAGTATTAGGCCTATAGCAGAATGATAATGAACCTATATAGATCGAAATTTTCCTCAATATGAGTAAAATTGCTAGTTATTCTCTTTGATATGGAAAAGTCTAGAAGGTCTGGGATTTTATTTGTGTCTCTTGGCCAATAAGTTAGACTCATTGAAGAATGGAAATTCATCCTAATATTCATTGATAGCATCTCTCAATTCTCTTATACCGCTTATATACCTTAATATAAGTTACCTTATATACCTCCTTCTTCATCCATTACTTTGGTGGATGACAAACAAGAATCCCAGTCAATATGCTTAGAATTAAATATCCCCCTAAAATAAATCTATCACCCAGCAAGTGCTCTAGTACCGTATCATTTTGTATTGATTATTTTTTAAATTGTATCCAGGAGGACAGTAGATTGCTCCAATTCTGAGATTTTGAGCAAGTGTTACAACTCCTATTACTGTGGCGGTGTGACCTGTGCTTCTGTCAATAGTAGATTGCATTCTTTATAATGTTTTATATATTTTTTGACTATTATTGCACAGCCCCCATGAGCTTCATTGTCCATTGTCCATTGGGTGTATTAGTATGTTCATATTTATAGAATAATAAATTGTGTACTCACAATTATTGTGACACATAAATTCAGAAACACTGGAAGAAGTTTGTCATAATATCATTCACTTGATGTGATAATTAATGCAATACAATCTTCCTTCAATGTTGAATATATACGACATGATGAAAGTTTATCATTTAAACTCAATTGAATATTGATCTGTAAACTTTTCAACCTTATATGCCTGAGGCTCCAAAGGATAGTATCAGTGGAAATTAGGAACTAAAAAAATAATGATCACAGTACTTTTGAACTGAGATGATTAAAAATTTTATTAATCTTTATCTCTATTACACTTTTTGAGCAATTGTGAAGGTGATATTGTGGTAGTTATCCATATACTACTTTATTCAAGTATTTAATGACCTTACCTGATTTACCTTAATTCAAGTATTAAATGAAATGACTAGATGTTGTTGAACCACTGATTTATTTTTAAAAATCCATATACCAGTTTTGGTAGCTACACCATTATCAATGTCTAGTAAACTCTGGCGTTTAGCAGAGATTGATAATGGTGTAACAACCGAAACCGGTATCTTGATTTTTTTAATAAATCAGTGGTTTGACAACATCTTCTTTTTTCATTTATCACTGTTACCGCCAATATAACCTCGGCTGTTTGCCTCCTTATCTGTCGGTAAGTGACAGAGAGAGTTTTGAACTAGCCGCCGCTTGATCTGTTGCCAACCTCCCGGTTAGAGTGGCAGCGCTGATTTATGAATATCGACTAGCTGGCTGACTCGACACTCCTGTCTTGTGCTTTTTTTCTCGCCGTCCCGGAGTTTTATAACCTAAGTTTGTGATTTAGCTGTCGCATGGACTGAACCCGCTCTGACCGCCTTCGCGAGTGAATCTCTTCTTCAAAATTGAAACGACTGCCTCTATCCGCAAACTTGAGACATTTCATCAATTATATTGCTTGGATGAATTGGCTATTGAATCACCGCCAATTCAGTTGTGCTACAGTGAATCCCCGCTTCGTATTGTCTACGATCCATACCGCTCTACAGTTGAAATACCGCTTGCAAGCTTGCCCTCTTCAAACTCATACCAGACTGTCTCCAGTTTCTTCGCCGTCTGAATCCTTAGGAGAAGCCCTGAGTATCGAACTGCCTGAGAAACCGCTGCCTCCAGGGCATTATGAACTATTGACCATAACCTTAGTCTGTGTGCTTCAATTATACTGTGAGTACTGTTATTAATTTGAGGTCGTGGCTTGCGACCATATAACCCAAGCCTGGTCCTCCATACGTGTGATACAAAATACAAAGATATGAGCATTTTTCAGTTGTTATATTTCCGCCTCTACCAGAAGCAGCTACTAAGTAACGTGACTGGACGCCCAGAGAACTGGCTCCAACACGATTTCTGGTCCAACGGGCCGAATATTTTGTGAATCTTGCTCCTACGATTACATGTCCATTTACAAAATGCTCAAAAAGACTGTTAGGAAGTGTTCTAAAATTTCAAAGTGCTATTAGAACTGTTGAACTAAAGAACTATTTTTGCTGTGTGAAACCGCTTATATTAGTATTGACTGCCCGCTTAGACTTTCTTCAATTTGCAAAAGTTATAATATTTATCATTTACTTTCCGCATTTCTCTCGAAATATCGAAGTATCGAATTATCGATTGTTGACCGCCATCCTGTATCGATCATCGAAAGATCGACCATCGATACATCGAATATCGAATCATCGATTATAAAATATCGAACTATCGACTTTTTGCAAAAATTCGACTTAACCTCAAAAATTCTTGAAAAATTTGTGTATTGTTTTGATTTTGAACTTTCTTGCTACGCAGCCCATTTACGATCTGTATTTCTGTTTGATTTACTAAGGTGGGTTGTTGCTTACTGCAAATATGGCTAATAATTTTCCGCTTCTAAGCAAGCTCAAGCGCTTGCATCAATCCATCTCTTCATTAGCTGAAAAATACAATGAGATGGTGCCAATGACCTGCAGTGAATTTTACTTTGGTTTAGACAAAAAATTTGATAAGCTGTTAAGTGAGTATGAAACAATGGACAAAGAATCACTTTCTGAGGAATTAGTTTTGGAGTTTGCCGAATTGCAAATTCAATTTCAAGACAGATTTGACAGCATTAAACTTGTTGATTCAGTATCAAAACCTGTGAAAGCCGCTAATGAACTTTCAATTAACAGTTTTGTCAAACCGCAATTACAGATACCAACCTTCACTGGTGAATTGCATGAATGGAACTCCTTCAAGAATGTGTTTGATGCCGCCGTCCACAACAGCAAAGAATATTCAAATGAGGCTAAGTACCACCTGCTAACCTCTTATCTAAGCGGTGATGCTCTTATGTTAGTACAAAATTTTGCTAATACCGCTGATTGCTACAAGATAGCCTATGACGGTTTACTCAAGCGCTACAACAATTCCAGATTCCAGGCTTATTGTTTGTACAACAAATTTGATACTTTTGCATCATCTGCCACACTATCTGAAACTTTGAAAAGGTTCTCTATTGAACTTGGCTCTGCCAAGAGATCTTTATTTAACATGGATTTGGATCAAGCTGACTTCCTTATCACCATGATATGTTTACAAAAATTGCCTATTGCCATTCGTGCAAAATTTGAAGATTCTATCCCCAATGATCAAATTCCTACATTTGACCGCTTGATGAGTTTTGTGGCAAACCAGGAAAAATCACTAGAAGTTACTGCACTTGCCCAGAAACACGAAAAAATAATTAATTCTTGTATTGAATTTATACCACCAACTCAGACCAAGGCTGAGCCTGGTACTAGTCAACAAGGAAAACTGCAATTTGTGCCTGGTAAAGCTAATTACTCCTCTGGCAGCATCACCTGTGTGCTTTGTTCCGCGCACATCAGCTGTATAAATGTGACCAATTCAAACGGGAAAATATTTCTAATCGGACACAGATTGTTAAGCAGTACAAAAGATGCTTTGTCTGCTTAGGTTCGCATTTGAAGGCAAACTGTAATTCCACTATCTGTTGTAAGAGATGCCGTTCTAATCATCATCATACGCTTTTATGTAACAGCACTACTAGCCATCCGCAGTCCTTGTTCGTTGCTGAGAATCAGAATACCCGCTCAAGTGGTAGCCGTACTACTTCACTGAGACCACCGCCAGGCTTCCGCTGCTTACCGCCAGCCTACAATCCAGATGTCTCCTCTTCATCTTCTGGTTGCACGCTACCGCCTGTGCATGCTCATAGCCACGCTCACTCGAATGACGCCGTAAGTAACCGCCATTTTGTATCCTCTGCTGTCTCACCATCTCCCTATGGCATGTCTCCAGTAATTTCAGCTAGTTGCATCACTCCTTCAGTGTCACCGCCAGTTGTCAACAATTCTACCGAACTCAATAGGCCATTGGCAGCCTCCAACAGTGATATTATGCCTCCTGTCTCTTCCGCTGCGCCTCCTGGCTTTTTTGCAGGTTGTGCTCAAGTTAAGGCTGTTCACGCCTCCGCATTATTAGGTACTGCCATTGTTGCAGTAGCCAATCAATATGGCCAAGTTCAACATCTGCGTGCTGTATTAGATAGTGGTTCTATGCGCTCTATTGTTACCTCCAGAGCCGCTGTGCAACTTGGACTGAGAGTCACCCCAGCACAGATTAGTCTCAGCGGTATTTCAGAAAAGGGCACTGCTGTGAAAGGCCTTGCACATTTGACTATATTGTCCAGGCCTCAGTACAATACATCTTTAGAAACAGACGCTTTAGTGCTGGATCAAATCGCTGGCAATCTTCCTGTTTTTCCGCTGCCTTCCAGTCTCAAATATTCACTGATGCACTTGGATCTTGATCCCTCATTTGACCAGCCGGCAGAAATAGACCTATTGATTGGAGCTGACATTTATCCTAATGTCTTTGTATCAACCGCCAACGCTATTATCCCTGGAAATCCCGCTGCCTTTGCCACCATATTTGGCTATGTTCTGAGTGGTAAGCTAAATATTGAGGACTCACCTGCTTCACTTGATCAAATACAACTTATTTGCACCATGTTTGCCCGTGAAGAACCACTTGCCAAGGTCATGAACAAGTTTTGGGAGACTGAAGACATTCAAGCAGACCCAAGAATCCTATCACCTGAAGACGACCTCTGTGAAAAGCTGTATGAGTCCACTACCTACCGCAATGATGAAGGAAGATATGTGGTTGCACTTCCCTTCAAACCTGGTGCGCCTGTTCTTGTCTCAAACCGCAAACAAGCATATCGAAGTCACCTTGGTCTATTGAAACGCTTGGAAAAATCCGCTGAACTAAAGGAGAAATACACAAGCTCCATGACAGAATATCATGAGCTTGGACACTTAGAGCTTGCCAAATCTACCGCTGACTATGTGATTCCGCACCATGCAGTTTTCAAAAATAAGGACCCTACTCAGAAAATCAGAGTGGTGTTTAATGCTTCCAGTAAAGACGCCAATGGAAATTTACTAATTGAGAATTTGTTGCCAGGGCCAAAACTGCAGTCAAATATTGTTCAAGTACTGACCAAATTCCGCACCTATAAATACGTTGTCCTTTCTGATTGCAAGCAAATGTATCGCCAGATCCTGTTAAGGCCCGAAGACTGCCACCATCAGCATGTTCTTTGGAAACCTACTTGTCAAGAGCCTGTGAAAGAGTTTGAATTGAAGACAGTCACATATGGAGTTACTTCCAGTGCCTATTTAGCCCAATGCACGTTGCAACAACTTGTTAAGGACAAAGGAGAAGCCTTCCCTCTGGCCAGCAAAGTTTTAACAAGTCAAACCTACGTTGATGACCTGCTTGGTGGTAGCAATGACTTTTCCGAAGCACAAGCGCTTATTTCTGAACTGATTGAGTTATTGTCGCTTGGCTCCTTTGAACTTCGAAAATGGAACTCTAATACTCCTGAATTGATTGCCAACATGCCTGCTGAATTTTTGGAGAATAAAGATTGTATGTTTGATGACAATGCTACTGCCAAAGTTCTTGGAATTGTTTACAGCCCGCTTGCAGACAATTTTCGCTATTTCATTTCTGCTTTCAATGGTAAAATTACTAAAAGAACTGTTCTATCATTCATTGCTCGAGTCTATGATCCACTTGGGTGGCTAACACCGCTCATAATGCTGTTCAAACTATTTATGCGTACCCTCTGGTCTCAGCAGTTAACTTGGGACACTGAGGTTCCAGCTCCGCTTCAAACTCATTGGGAGTTGCTAACCGCTGAACTTTCCAGCTTGGACAATGTTGTAATACCACGTCTACTTGCATGTAACTGCTCCACTACCCGTCTACTCGGATTTGCCGATGCCTCAGAAAAGGGGTTTGCCGCCTGTCTATATATTCATGAAGAGATTGAAGATAGATATATTGATTGCCGCCTCATCGCTGCCAAAAGCCATGTTGCCCCACTGAAAACTATGACAATTCCACGCTTGGAATTGATGGGATGTTTGCTGCTTGCTCGACTCCTGTCCGCTGTTTTGCCTACGCTGTCCGAGTACAAGTTACAAGAAATTCGGCTCTACACCGATTCCAAGACTGCCCTGGATTGGATCAATACGCCCACCTACAAGATGCAAATTTTTGTTGCTAACCAAGTGCAGCAAATCACTCAGCTGGCTAAACCTGAGTCATGGCATCATGTGGCTTCTGCTGATAATTGCACTGATATTGCTTCTCGTGGCCTGCCTCCTACTGAACTTCTCTCCTGTGATGATTGGTGGCATGCTGCCTCTGCGTTTCGATGCCTTTCCTCAAACTTTCCTGTGTCCCCTCATCTCATCTCTGAAGTGGTACCAGAAATGAAGACTAATCCGCTGTACATACTTGCCACGGTTGAAGATGCACCGCTTGAGAACCGCTTATATGCAGCAATCGAACGAGTTTCTGAATTTGGAAAGCTTTGCCGCATTTTTTCCTATGTGATCCGCTTCATCAGTCGCCTCAAACCTCGCAATCATGAATACCGCAATAAAATAGTCAAACAATTTGAAAATTGTGAACCGCCCTCCTCTGTCAATGTCATTGCTGGTGAAATCAAAATTGCTCAAAAGCTCATTGTCTATACTGTACAAAAGGTGAAATTTCAGAAGGAAATTGTCATGTTGAAAAGGGGCAAGTGTCCCAAACATATGTTGGCATTGCAACCCTACATAGACAAAAATGAATTGATTTGCCTCTCCGGCCGCTTGGAGTATGCCAACATTGATCATGAAATGAAGAATCCGCTGCTTTTACCCAAAAATGAATACTTATCTATGCTTATCATTCGATACCATCATCTTAAAAACTGTCATGCTGGACCCCGCACCACTCAAGCTGCCATATGTCAGCAATTTTGGATAATATCCGCTTGCAATCAGGTACGCCGCACCATCCATGAGTGTATGATTTGTAACCGTTTCCGCCACAAGAATTTACTGCAACAGATGGCACCCTTGCCCGCTGAGCAAGTCGCCGTTAGTAAGCCATTTAATGTAACCGGATTGGATTTTGCAGGTCCTTTCATGTGCAAAACTTCTCTTCTGAAACGCACTCAAACCACTAAAGGGTACCTATGCATATTTGTATGCTTCGCCACAAAGGCAACTCATCTGGAATTCTTATCCTCAATGTCAGTGAACCATTTTGTGGCCGCTTTGCATCGATTCATTGCCCGAAGAGGTACGCCCCACACTCTATACTCAGATAATGCCAAAACTTTTGTTTCCACTGCCAAAAAGATGAATGAATTAGCTAGAATGTTAGAGTCACTACCTTCTGAGGTGACGTGCTTCCTTGCTAATAAGGGAATAAATTGGCAATTTATTCCGCCCTATGCGCCAAACCATGGTGGCCTATGGGAGGCCGCTGTTAAGTCAGCAAAGAATCTTCTGCACCGCTGTATAGGTGACACGCTGTTAACTTATGAAGAGTACACCACCATCTTTGCCCGCATAGAGAGCATATTGAATAGTCGTCCTCTCACCGAGTTATCCTCACAACCTGATGAAGCCGCTACAGTGCTGACTCCAGGTCATTTCTTGATTGGTGGACCTCTCACTGCACCGCCGCAGCCCATTGAAAGTAAGGAGATACTGGCCACCCACCGTTGGAGACATCTCAACCAGATGACGCAACAATTTTGGAGCTGGTGGTCAAAGGAATATTTGAGCACATTGCTGAACCGCTCGAAATGGAAGACCGCCACCGATAATCTGCAACTCAACAACTTAGTGATTGTGAAGTCAATCAAGGTAGGTAGGGTTGTTGCTCTGCACCCCGGCAAGGATGGGCTTGTCAGAGTAGTGACTATAAAATGTGCATCTGGAAACATCACCAGAGCCATAAGCAAAGTCCATCGCATAGCATAATAAGGCTACTAAGCATGTATGCAGATAGTTATTAATATGCCGCTTACCGCACCACACTTCGTCTCAACCGCATTCTTCACGCTAAAAGTTGTCTACCTTGCTCTGGCCAACGCCTTTCGCCTTGCTTCAGTGTGCACTGCCTGCCCCGCTCTGCTGGTCACCGCCCACCTCGCTCTGAGTTTTGCTGCTTGCATTGCTCTTGCTATGCCGTTGTTCCTGCTTTCACTGCCGACATCGCCGCACCCGCTGTGTATCATCGCCGCCTTGCTTGAATTTGCTTCCACCGCTATGAACTTCTTGTGCGTCCGCTTGCCATGATTGATCCGCATCTTCGCCAGTGTCTTCAGCTACTGAACTTTGAGAGAAATACTTTCTTGCCCTGTTGTGTTCCCTTATTCACGCGGTCTAAAAACTGTCCGTTTTTGAGGGGGGGGTATGTTACCGCCAATATAACCTTGGCTGTTTGCCTCCTTATCTGTCGGTAAGTGACAGAGAGTTTTGAACTAGCCGCCGCTTGATCTGTTGCCAACCTCCTGGTTAGAGTGGCAGCGCTGATTTATGAATATCGACTAGCTGGCTGACTCGACACTCCTGTCTTGTGCTTTTTTTTTCGCCGTCCCGGAGTTTTATAACCTAAGTTTGTGATTTAGCTGTCGCATGGACTGAACCCGCTCTGACCGCCTTCGCGAGTGAATCTCTTCTTCAAAATTGAAACGACTGCCTCTATCCGCAAACTTGAGACATTTCATCAATTATATTGCTTGGATGAATTGGCTATTGAATCACCGCCAATTCAGTTGTGCTACAGTGAATCCCCGCTTCGTATTGTCTACGATCCATACCGCTCTACAGTTGAAATACCGCTTGCAAGCTTGCCCTCTTCAAACTCATACCAGACTGTCTCCAGTTTCTTCGCCGTCTGAATCCTTAGGAGAAGCCCTGAGTATCGAACTGCCTGAGAAACTGCTGCCTCCAGGGCATTATGAACTATTGACCATAACCTTAGTCTGTGTGCTTCAATTATACTGTGAGTACTGTTATTAATTTGAGGTCGTGGCTTGCGACCATATAACCCAAGCCTGGTCCTCCATACGTGTGATACAAAATACAAAGATATGAGCATTTTTCAGTTGTTATATTTCCGCCTCTACCAGAAGCAGCTACTAAGTAACGTGACTGGACGCCCAGAGAACTGGCTCCAACAATCACTATTGATAGAACCAAATGAATTGTTAAAAATATTCCTGTAACTTACAAATTGATAATAAACAACAGCCATTAAAATAACCACGTTGAACTTTATTGTGAAAGAATTAAGATATTACAACAGAAATAAAAAAATCACATATTAGACTAGTGGTATAAATGTGCGCAAATTCTAAAACAAATTTCTGTACAGTTTATTCATTAAATTTATCCTCATTGGATCAAACTGATGTGAGGTAGGAGGGGAGACCGGATATGGCTTTTGTACAATTTACTTCAATTTTTACTTTACTTTTGTACTTTTGATCTAATATTTTGTACATTATAGTAATAATGAGTTACAAATTCAATGCTCTTGACTTTGAAAATTCCAAAATAAATTAGAATTTGATCTTTCTGATACATTTGAGCAATTATGATATTAAAAAAATATATATATTACTGGGAATTAAATTGGACTTTTCTGTAGCCAAGTCAAGAGTATGCCCTTCTATAATAAGAATAATGATTGTAATTTCATAAATATATATTGATTTCATGAACAATATTTTCCAAACCGGAGTAAGATCAAAACAGTTAAGTATTCATTCATCTGTGATTCACGTATACTTGGGCTATAGCATACAAGAGGTATCATTATCATTATGACACCAGACCTGAGCCAGCCAGGTTACACGAATATTATTATTATTATCATTATTAAATTTTGATAGTGGATTTTATGCAAGGTGTATAGAATAGTAGAGGTGAGGCGGAGTGAAGCAGCTGGCTGTGAAAGTTATAATTTTGACGTCACTGAGTTCCTCTAGTCAAAAATTTAGCATTGATTTCCCTATCCTTGAAAAAATTGCGCACTTTTTTCAATTTTCAAATTACAGAATTGTTTAATAGGTAAATTTCTTATATGATCTTGTAGAGAATTTCAAGACCTACATTTTGAGTGATTTAAGTCTATATTTTACTCAAATTTAACATGAGAAAAAGTCTGTTAACGTGTCTTGGGAATGCTCTGCAGCTGGGCTGATGCAATTAAGAGTAGCAATGCTATTATAAGATACATTTATAATATCATTGCATTTGATAGCATTGCTATTCATAATTTGCTTTAGCCCAGCTGCAGAGTATTCCCGAGACACATTAACGGACTTTTTCTCATGTTAAATTTGAGTAAATTATAGATTTAAATCACTCAAAATATAGGTCTTGAAATTCTCTACAAGCTCATATAAGAAATTTTCCTATTAAACAATTCTATAATTTGTAAATTGAAAAAAGTGCAATTTTTTGTCTAGGATAGGGAAATCAATGCTAAATTTTTGACTAGAGGAACTTAGTGACATCAAAATTATAACTTTCACAGCCAGCTGCTTCACTCCGCCTCACCTCTACTATTCTATACACTTTGGGGATGATCGAGTGATCGTGACAGAGAGAAAAGAGACTGGAGCTTGACCGAGTCTTTTGTCTTCGCCACTTCAACATGATTTTCTGGAAACAGATGTTGTCACCTACCCATTGGGTATTTGATTGATGTGTGTACTTGGCAAGAGAATGAAAAAGTAAAAAATGAAGAAATTTCATTTACTGAGAAAGTGAAAAATGAAGAATCGTAATTAATTAAAGACAAAAAACTTAAAGTAGAGAAGTAATTGATTGCAGAGAACAAAAGGAGAATGATATCATCTATATGAGTAGAAAGAAATTAAAATTAACTCACCAAGTAGGCCTATAGACTGTCCAAGCAAAGAAGACCCTCTGGCAAGATGAGGAAATTACTCCAGCTCGATCAATATTGGTTCAAAAATTATTGATTTGGTCTCAATATTAGGAAACATTCTTATTTACAATTAGAGACCAAATCAATATTTTTTTAATCAATATTGACCAAGATGGAGTCATTTCTCATCTTTGGGTCTTCTTTTGGACAGACTATAGATATTATCAAATTGAAATTTAGACCTAGGGCTATTTTAAAATTGATAACCAAATTTTTTTTTCTATCTACCGGTATTAATATTATCAATATTCATGTATTATCGATTATCCAATTAAATATGATTGCTCTTAATATTACACTAGTAATCTGGCTTTTTCAAAGTTGTAGAAGTGTTGCAGGTTGCATTGCACCTGAGCCGATCAATCTATGAAAGTGAATTAATAATAAATGCGAAATGGCACTCATTCAACATACACACACATTCGATTGTACCCTTAGACGCGCTCTACCAACAGATTTTGAAAATTTCCCAAGGATGCATCAATAACGTATTCAAGTTATTCTACAGTTTTTCTGCGTTTTCTGGGCTTTTATTATTTACGTTGCTACAAATTGGTGAAATTTTCAGCGAATGTTTGTTAATTTATACAACATGAATAATATTATTTCCAAAATTTTTCGAAAAAGTAAAATAAGATACCGTATTTAATGATGACGAAAATTCTTTATGATTCACTTGTGAGTTCAAGTGAATTTCACTGATCAGTTGTTACTCAACCCATATAGGCTACTTTAAATCCTAGATCAAGCTGCGTTGAGTTATGAGTTATGGATTGCTTTCTTTCAAGAAAGAGACAAACTATGTAACTTATCGTATGACTGAGTATAATATCATGTTTTATTTAGAAATAACTTGTCATTGTAGGTGCGAAAATACTGGTAATTATTAAAAAAAAAAAAACTGGTGAAGTTTGAGATAATAATTTTGTTATTCTGGATCTCAAAATTCATTTTATCATTTTGTGATGTGTAGCTGAAATGAAGAATTGCAGTAGCCAGTACAAATACGGTACGGCGGTGAATAATAATGCTAATAATATAAGTTAACTCGTTTGTAACCGTACATATAGTGCTCAGTGATAGAATACCATACGGTACTATTTAATATTTAAAGTTACAAGGTGTTCCTTAAATACTTCAATAAACTAACTGTCATTGTATTATTCTTCTTAAATATGCAAAGAAATAAAATTTAGCAGCTAGTAAAAGTAATTCTCGGTTGATGGTCGAGTGAAAGGTGGGATTACCAGTACGGTATATAGCAGCATAATATTCTTATTGTCTTTGATAGATGAATACCGGTAGTAATGAGAAAAAAATCACGCAAAGCCCCGATTAATTCCAGTTAATTACTTTAACATTATTTTTTATTATGAGTACAATAGAATGCTCTTAGGCAGGAATAATATTTTCTATCTATGATAAGATACAAAATTATAAATTTACCATGAAAGTTTCTACAGTAGGAAGCTAGCCTACTCTAATTGATTGCAAATGCTCCTGTTTTAATTTAACTGATTTTCAAAGCTGAGAATGCATGGTGCTCAGAATCTTATCAAAAGAGTTTGTTCTTATCATATACAGAGTAAATCACTTGATAAACATTACCAAAGACAGACCTATTCAAATGATATTCTTCCATTGAAATAACTTGAACATAGAGATTCAATTGTAGTAGGCTACTAATATCTATTATTTGTTGGAGGTATTAAGTGTAAGAGATTGAATTATAGTACTAAAATATCAATATTATTATTATTTACTAAAATCAAGTTTACTCCATTCTCCTAGTCAAAATTATTTTAAACTACCCGCCCACTGCTACTCCTTTGCCTGCTCAATGTGTCATGTCGACCTTTTGGTCTGTTACTCATTCGGTATCCACCGCTGAAATCAAGAAGGCGATGCCGTCAATCCTAGCTATGCCTACGTCATTGCAAGCTTTCGGAAGAGTGGATTTTCGGAACACTGGTGTATCCTCGTATCGAATCATCCCTAGAGTGGCGTAACTAAGCCATGAAGCGCCCCCCCACGAGCCGAGTGAGTGCGCCCTTCATTCCCCCCCCCTGTAAGATACGAACCAGAAAAAACTCATCCAAGCTACTTTTTTTGTTTTTACTTGTTTTTTTTTAGCCCATAATATATTAGGCTATACAGAACTAAAATTTACACCTGATATTTGGGTTTGAGCTATGCAGTAAACGTACTATAATTTAATGGGCTTATAATGAAAAGAACTTGTAGACTTGTGTTTAGCTGATATTTATTTATTACAAACAATAATGTTACATAAAAACTACAAACTGTTTACTGTGTAGATCAAAGAGCTATCACCTATCGGTCAATCCTCTTCTTTTTTTTGTTTGTCCTCGGCTCACCAGCCCACGAAGGACCTACCTACCAGCTGGTTGCCAGTTTCATATCCATTTCTTTTCTTTTCTCTGCTCTTACAAAATATTTAGCAAGTTTGTCTAGAATTTTATTTATTATTCATTGTTACAGTTTCTACTTGATAGCAAGATTAATAGTACTATAAACAGTACAGGACTGAGGAGAGAAGAAAGGTGATGGGTGATTAACAAGTCCATTCTATCACAATTAATTATATTCTGTCTTGTTTATCATATCATAAAAGTTGGGTCAGGGGGAAAAGTTTTAAGAACACTGTACTCTAGGACTTCATTTTCTAGAGTTTCTAGCCATATAATTGATTTAAATTCAGTGCACCATGGTCAATAATTATTTTCTAATGCACTAGCTGACTACAACATTTCTTTCATTATTCATAAAAAACTTGAAAATTTTGAGCTACAATAAACACACTAACTAGTTAAGTCATTGCTATGACGATATCACGATTATTCATTCATTATGTTTATGAATTTTTGGCCTTAGTTTCTGGGCACTAGACTTGAGAGCAAAAGTAGATCGATTATATGAAGAAGGATTTCAGTATTTAAGGAGCCCCTTCAAGCTCACATGGGATAAGGGGCGCTCATGCCTACTCAGAGGCCTTGAAAGTAGGGAAAAATCTGTCAAATTTATTGTATTCATGTATTAATGAAATAAATTACAATGGACTTGTTAGGGTAGAAATACAGACGATGAAATTTAAAACATACTCCAAAATTTCAATAAATAGGGTTTGTGTTAATTTAATCCTCAATCACTATCACTATTCACAAATTTCCCAACTCCAAAATTTAAACTATTGAGCTACAAAATTAAAACAAGCTTGAATGATATATAATAAAAAGATTAAAAAATATAAATTCATCAGAAAATTATTCAATTATTATTAATTTTGAAAATTGAATTTAAAAATAATCAATTTTTTATAGCCAATTACATTTTTAATGTGGTGCCCCTCAGAAGCCTGCGCCCCCCCGCACTGCAGGGGGCTGTGGGGGTGCTATTTACCATAACCATCTATCAATTCTCAGACCTTAATGTACAAAGCAAGATGGCGGCAATATGGGCCTAGCCAAGCGTAATAGCAATAGTTGAAGTTGCTATTCTTTAGAAGTAATAAGACATAAATAGCATATTTTTTATTGTTAATCATTATGATATTACAATATAATCAATATCCAATACAAAAATAATAATCATTACAATATGATGGACTTCAAACTAGAATCTGATTTATTATTCTATGTGAAAAATAGAAATTCAAGACACTCAAATTCCAATCAGTTTTTCCAACATGTTTGTAGCCTACTTCACTTGCTGCTCATTTCAACTTTCTTCCGTCTCTGAACCTTTCCCCCAATATTTTCAGTTTTTTTCCTTTGGCTTGCAAGTTTGAGACATCTTATTGTCTTCTTCTATTCAAAAAATGTAAATTCAACTTCTCAAAACTTGTTTTTAGAGTGTTATTTAAGCTTTTAGTTGCGTATTTTTACCATTGCTTTACATATCTCAGATTTAAACTTTAAGAAAAAATATAATTAGTCCGGCGTTGTAGGCCTACCGTATTGTAGGCTATAGTCACAAATTAAGCACTGTTTGTAACCTAATCATTTGATATTTTGAAGCTAACTGGTACACAAGGCAGATCACTGATTCCATTAATTATTGTCTTTCACTTTTAAAAAAGCACATAGGAGCCTAGTTTGTTGGAATTGAAGGAAATGCATCACTTCTCTTGGCACTCCAATGTTTTTCTCGTAGCACTCCAATTAGTTAATCGTCTATGACAAGAAAAATGTCTTTCTTGATAATAAAACGGTATTCAAAATGATTAATACAAACTATCGAACTGTCTTTCAGTTCAAAATTTTGATAAAAACTTTTCTAACCAATATGTCCATTGAGAGTTTGTTTTCAGGAAACGTGAAAATATAAATATTAATTGAATTACCATACATGGATATTCACAATCATAAACACAACACAGACGACCCATTTGTAATAAATTATCATATTCTCAATAAAATATGCCATATTTTTTAACATAAAACAAGACGAATCGTAAGTGTAATCCATTGTCAACTTAGTAAACATTCAGTAGGCCTGCTTATGAAATGTTGCAAAAATTATTTTATAATAAAACATATGATTTTTTTTTGTCAACATAACCAAAACGCTATGAAATCATGAATTTGGAGTAGGGCAATTACGTCCGCCATTTTCCATACAATCGATAGCTACATTAAGGTCTGAGAATTGATAGATGGTTATGTATTTACGCCACTGACTTTGATATTCAATGCAACAAATTTGAACAAGGTAGGCCTAATATTTACATATATTGAGAGTTAATATTTAATATTGAGGCCTAATATTTACATATATTGAGAGTTATAGAGGCAAGATGGAAAAATGACTCCAGTATTAGTTCAAAAATGATAAATTTGGTCTCAAATTTAAGAGATGATATTTACAATATTGACCAATCTGCAATCATTTTCAGAATGTTTCTTGGCTCAACCAGTAATTCGACTAGTAATTCCAGTGCAAAATAAGTGAATAAACTTTCAAATATTATCTCATCAATGGACTGAGTTTAATTAATTTTTTCTTCACAGCAACAACGTTCCCACTTGGCTTGAGTTATGAATTTGCTACTGGCTTAGAAATTGAAAAGTATAATTTCATCCTATAAAGATACAGAACTTGAAGTCAGTCTACCACATATATATCAAGTGAGTCACTATTAATTAATTCAACAAGAAAAATGTAATTAGATAATCCACTGAAGAAGAGGGTTATCTGGCTACTGTTTCTAGTTTTCATTAACAAAGATCTTTCTTAATGAAGAACTGATCCATGCTTTATTGGTTGATTAATCAAATTTAGGATATTATAAAGATAAAATTCACCAAAGAAAATCATCGGAATATCCATGTACCCTTGATTTATAGGGGGTTTTGCGTTAAATTCCCCCTACTGTTTCCAGATCTCATTCAGAAAGATTTTTCTTGAAGGAAAACAATGCTTTTCCATGCTTTGTTGGTCAATTATTCAGGTTCAGAATATTATGGAGATATGATTCACTGTAGAAAACCATCTAAATATCCATATACCGTTGGTTTATTGGGGGTTTTGCATTAAATTCCCCCTACTGTTTCCAGTTCTCATTCAGAAAGATTTTTCTTGGAGGAAAACTATGCTTTTCCATGCTTTATTGGTCAATTATTTAGGTTTGGGAAATTTTGAAGATATATTTCACCAAAGAAAATCATCTGAATATCCATGTACCCTTGATTTATAGTGGGTTTTGCGTTAAATTCCCCCTACTTTTCCAGTTCTCATTCAGAAAGATTTTTCTTGAAGGAAAACTATGCTTTTCCATGCTTTATTGGTGAATTATTCAGGTTGTGGACATCATGAAGATATATTCCACCGAAGAAAATCATCTGAATATCCATGTACCCTTGATTTATAGGGGGATTTGCGTTGAATTCCCCCTACTGTTTCCAGTTCTCATTCAGAAAGATTTTTCTTGAAAGAAAACTATGTTTCTCCATGCTTTATTGGTCAATTATTTAGTTTAAGAATATTATAAAGATATAATACACTGTAGAAAAACATCAAAATATCCATGTACCCATGATTTATAGTGGGTTTTGCATTAAATTCCCCCTACTTTTCCAGTTCTCATTCAGAAAGATTTTTCTTGAAGGAAAACTATGCTTTTTCATGCTTTATAGGTCAAAAATTTAGTTTAGGACATTATGGAGATATATTTCACCGAAGGAAATCATCTGAATATCCATGTACCCTTGATTTATCGTTGGTTTTGCGTTAAATTCCCCCTACTTTTCCAGTTCTCATTCAGAAAGATTTTTCTTGAAGGAAAACTATGCTTTTCCATGCTTTATTGGTGAATTATTCAGGTTTGGTATAAAAAGTAATATTCCGCTAAAGAAAATCGTCTATATATCAATATGTACCCTTGACTTGTAGGGGGTTTTGCGTTGAATTCCCCCTACTGTTTCCAGTTCTCATTCAGAAAGATTTTTCTTGAAGGGAAACTATGCTTTTCCATGCTTTATTGGTCAATTATTTAGGTTCAGAATATTATAAAGATATAATTCACCAGAAGAAATCATCTGAATATCCATGTACCCTTGATTTATAGGGGGGTTTGCGTTGAATTACCCCTGCTGTTTCCAGTTCTCATTCAGAAAGATTTTTCTTGAAGGAAAACTATGCTTCTCCATGCTTTATTGGTCAATTATTTAGGTTCAGAATATAATAAAGATATAATACACTGTAGAAACCCATCAAATTATCCATGTACCCTTGATTTATAGTAGGTTTTGCGTTAAATTCCCCCTACTTTTTCAGTTCTTATTCAGAAAGATTTTTCTTGAAGGAAAACTATGCTTTTCCAAGCTTTATTGGTCAATTATTCAGGTTTGGTATAAAAATAAATATTCCAATAAATAAAATCGTCTATATATCAATATGTACCCTTGACTTGTAGGGGGTTTTGCGTTAAATTCCCCCTTATGTTACCAGTTCTCATTAACAATGATTTTTCTTAATGGAAAACTCTACTTTTTCACGCTTTATTGGTTAATTATTCAGGTTTAGGATATTATAAAGATATAATCCACTAATGAATATCATCTGAATATCCATGTACCCTTGATTTATAGTGGGTTTTGCGTTAAATTCCCCCTACTTTTCCAGTTCTCATTTAGAAAGATTTTTCTTGAAGGAATACTATGCTTTTCCATGCTTAATTGGTAAGTTATTATATTCAGAATATTATAAAGATATAATACACCGTAGAAAACCATCTAAATATCCATGTACCCTTGATTTATAGTGGGTTTTGCGTTAAATTCCCCCTACTTTTCCAGTTCTCATTCAGAAAGATTTTTCTTGAAGGAAAACTATGCTTTTCCATGCTTTATTGGTGAATTATTCAGGTTGTGGACATCATGAAGATATATTCCACCGAAGAAAATCATCTGAATATCCATGTACCCATGATTTATAAGGGGTTTTTGCGTTGAATTCCCCCTACTGTTTCCAGTTCACATTCAGAAAGATTTTTCTTGAAGGAAAACTATGTTTCTCCATGCTTTATTGGTCAATTATTTAGTTTCAGAATATTATAAAGATATAATACACTGTAGAAACCCATCAAATTATCCATGTACCCTTGATTTACAGTAGGTTTTGCGTTAAATTCCCCCTACTTTTCCAGTTCTCATTCAGAAAGATTTTTCTTGAAGGAAAACTATGCTTTTCCAAGCTTTATTGGTCAATTATTCAGGTTTGGTATAAAAAGAAATATTCCGCTAAAGGAAATCGTCTATATATCAATATGTACCCTTGACTTGTAGGGGGTTTTGCGTTATATTCCCCCTTATGTTTCCAGTTCTCATTAACAATGATTTTTCTTAATGGAAAACTCTACTTTTTCACGCTTTATTGGTTAATTATTCAGGTTTAGGATATTATAAAGATAAAATTCACTAATGAATATCATTTGAATATCCATGTACCCTTGATTTATAGTGGGTTTTGCGTTAAATTCCCCCTACTTTTCCAGTTCTCATTCAGAAAGATTTTTCTTGAAGGAATACTATGCTTTTCCATGCTTAATTGGTAAGTTATTTATGCTCAGAATATTATAAAGTTATAATACACTGTAGAAAACCATCAAAATATCCATGTACCCTTGAATTATAGTGGGTTTTGCGTTAAATTCCCCCTACTTTTCCAGTTCTCATTCAGAAAGATTTTTCTTGAAGGAAAACTATGCTTTTCCAAGCTTTATTGGTCAATTATTCAGGTTTGGTATAAAAAGTAATATTCCGCTAAAGAAAATCGTCTATATATCAATATGTACCCTTGACTTGTAGGGGGTTTTGCGTTAAATTCCCCCTTATGTTTCCAGTTCTCATTAACAATGATTTTTCTTAATGGAAAACTATGTTTCTCCATGCTTTATTGGTCAATTATTCATGTTCAGAATATTATGAAGATATGATTCACTGTAGAAAACCATCTAAATATCCATATACCCTTGATTTATAGTGGGTTTTGCGTTAAATTCCCCCTTTATGTTTCCAGTTCTCATTAACAATGATTTTTCTTAATGGAAAACTTTACTTTTTCATGCTTTATTGGTTAATTATTCAGGTTTAGGATATTATAGAGATATAATTCAGAAATGAATATCATCTAAATATCCATGTACCCTTGAATTGTAGGGGGTTCACGTTAAATTCCCCTTCTGTTTCCAGTTCTCATTAACAAAGATTTCTTTCATGAAAAATTATGTTTTTCATTGCTGTATTGGTTAATTATTCAGGTTTAGGATATTATAAAGAAATAATTCGCCGAAGAAAATCATCTAAATATCCATATCCCTTTGATTCATAGGGGGTCTTTTGTTGAATTCCTCCTACTGTTTGCAGTTCTCATTAACAAAGATTTTTTTCAAAGGAAAATTAGGCTTTAACCGTACATATAGTGTTCAGTGATAGTATACCATACGGTACTATTTAATATTTTAAGTTACAAGGTGTTCCTTAAATACTTCAATAAACTAACTGTCATTGTATTATTCTTCTTAAATATGCAAAGAAATAAAATTTAGCAGCTAGTAAAAGTAATTCTTGGTTGATGGTCGAGTGAAAGGTGGGATTACCAGTACGGTATATAGCAGCATAATATTCTTATTGTCTTTGATAGATGAATACCGGTATTAATGAGAAAAAAATCACGCAAAGCCCCGATTAATTCCAGTTAATTACTTTAACATTATTTTTTATTATGAGTACAATAGAATGCTCTTAGGCAGGAATAATATTTTCTATCTATAATAAGATACAAAATTATAAATTTACCATAAAAGTTTCTACAGTAGGAAGCTAGCCTACTCTAATTGATCACAAATGCTCCTGTTTTAATTTAACTGATTTTCAAAGCTGAGAATGCATGGTGCTCAGAATCTTATTAAAAGAGTTTGTTCTTATCATATACAGACTAAAATCCAGTTCATATACTCTGTAAATCACTTGATAAACATTACCAAAGACAGACCTATTCAAATGATATTCTTCCATTGAAATAACTTGAACATAGAGATTCAATTGTAGTAGGCTACTAATATCTATATTATTTGTTGGAGGTATTAAGTGTAAGAGATTGAATTATAATACTAAAATATCAATATTTTTATTATTTACTAAAATCAAGTTTACTCCATTCTCCTAGTCAAAATTATTTTAAACTACCCGCCCACTGCTACTCCTTTGCCCGCTCAATGTGTCATGTCGACCTTTTGGTTTGTCGCTCATTTGGTATCCACCGCTGAAATCAAGAAGGTGATGCCGTCAATCCTAGCTATGCCTACGTCATTGCAAGCTTTCGGAAGAGTGGATTTTCGGAACACTGGTGTATCCTCGTATCAAATCATCCCTAGAGTGGCGTAACTAAGCCATGAAGCGCCCCCCATGAGCCGAGTGAGTGCGCCCTTCATTCCCCCCCCATAAGATACGAACCGGAAAAAACTCATCCAAGCTACTTTTTTGTTTTTGCATGTGTTAATGTACAGTAATAACGTGATCTCGACAGTAGCCTTTCTTTGACGTGATTATAGATTAAATGATTGTAAAGGTTGGACACAGTTAGGCCTACTTCAACTACTACAGTATCCTAAAAGGAACTGAAAGTAGAAAGAAATTGAGTTTACAATTTGTAAAATGATTAATATTGTTAAATAATAGGCTATGGATATATTATAGCCCATAATATATTAGGCTTTACAGAACTAAAATTTACACCTGATATTTGGGTTTGAGCTATGCAGTAAACATACTATAATTTAATGGGCTTATAATGAAAAGAACTTGTAGACTCGTGTTTAGCTGATATTTATTTATTACAAACAATAATGTTACATAAAAACTACAAACTGTTTACTGTGTAGATCAAAGAGCTATCACCTATCGGTCAATCCTCTTCTTTTTTTGTTTATCCTTGGCTCACCAGCCCACAAAGGACCTACCTACCAGCTGGTTGCCAGTTTCATATCCATTTCTTTTCTTTTCTCTGCTCTTACAAAATATTTAGCAAGTTTGTCTAGAATTTTATTTACTATTTATTGTTACAGTTTCTACTTGATAGCAAGATTAATAGTACTATAAACAGTACAGGACTGAGGAGAGAAGAAAGGTGATGGGTGATTAACAAGTCCATTCTATCACAATTAATTATATTCTGTCTTGTTCATCATATCATAAAAGTTGGGTCAGGGGGAAAGGTTTTAAGAACACTGTACTCTAGGACTTCATTTTCTAGAGTTTCTAGCCATATAATTGATTTAAATTCAGTGCACCATGGTCAATAATTATTTTCTAATGCACTAGCTGACTACAACATTTCTTTCATTATTCATAAAAAACTTGAAAATTTTGAGCTACAATAAACACACTAACTAGTTAAGTCGTTGCTATGACGATATCACGATTATTCATTCATTATGTTTATGAATTTTTGGCCTTTGTTTCTGGGCACTAGACTTGAGAGCAAAAGTAGATCGATTATATGAAGAAGGATCTCAGTATTTAAGGAGCCCCTTCAAGCTCACATGGGATAAGGGGCGCTCATGCCTACTCAGAGGATTTGAAAGTAGGGAAAATCTGTCGAATTTATTGTATTCATGTATTAATGAAATAAATTACAATGGACTTGTTAGGGTAGAAATACAGACGATGAAATTTAAAACATACTCCAAAATTTCAATAAATAGGGTTTGTGTTAATTTAATCCTCAATCACTATCACTATTCACAAATTTCCCAACTCCAAAATTTAAACTATTGAGCTACAAAATTAAAACAAGCTTGAATGATATATAATAAAAAGATTAAAAAATATAAATTCATCAGAAAATTATTCAATTATTATTAATTTTGAAAATTGAATTTAAAAATAATCAATTTTTTACAGCCAATTACATTTTTAATGTGGCGCCCCTCAGAAGCCTGCGCCCCCCTGCACTGCGGGGGCTGTGGGGGTGCTATTTACGCCACTGACTTTGAGATTCAATGCAACGAATTTGAACAAGGTAGGCCTAATATTTACATATATTGAGAGTTAATATTTAATATTGAGGCCTAATATTTACATATATTGAGAGTTATAAAGGCAAGATGGAAAAATGACTCCAGTATTAGTTCAAAAATGATAAATTTGGTCTCAAATTTAAGAGATGATATTTACAATATTGACCAATCTGCAATCATTTTCAGAATGTTTCTTGGCTCAACCAGTAATTCGACTAGTAATTCCAGTGCAAAATAAGTGAATAAACTTTCAAATATTATCTCATCAATGGACTGAGTTTAATTAATTTCTTCTTCACAGCAACAACATTCCCACTTGGCTTGAGTTATGAATTTGCTACTGGCTTAGAAATTGAAAAGTATAATTTCATCCTATGAAGATACAGAACTTGAAGTCAGTCTACCACATATATATCAAGTAAGTCACTATTAATTAATACAACAAGAAAAATGTAATTAGATAATCCACTGAAGAAAAGGGTTATCTGGCTACTGTTTCTAGTTCTCATTAACAAAGATCTTTCTTAATGAAAAACTATGCTAATCCATGCTTTATTGGTTGATTAATCACATTTAGAAAATAATAAAGATATAATACACTATATAAAACCATCAAAATATCCATGTACCCTTGCTTTATAGGGGGTTATGGGTTTAATTCCCGCAACTGTTTCCAGTTCTCATTCAGAAAGATTTTTCTTAAAGGAATACTATGTCCCCTTGACTTGTAGGGGGTTTTGCGTTAAATTCCCCTTATGTTTCCAGTTCTCATTAACAATGATTTTTCTTAATGGAAAACTTTACTTTTTCACGCTTTATTGGTTAATTATTCAGGTTTAGGATATTATAAAGATAGAATTCACCAATGAATATCATCTGAATATCCATGTACCCTTGATTTATAGTGGGGTTTGCGTTAAATTCCCCCTACTTTTCCAGTTCTCATTCAGAAAGATTTTTCTTGAAGGAAAACTATGCTTTTCCAAGCTTTATTGGTCAATTATTCAGGTTTGGTATAAAAAGTAATATTCCGCTAAAGAAAATCGTCTATATATCAATATGTACCCTTGACTTGTAGGGGGTTTTGCGTTAAATTCCCCCTTATGTTTCCAGTTCTCATTAACAATGATTTTTCTTAATGGAAAACTATGTTTCTCCATGCTTTATTGGTCAATTATTCATGTTCAGAATATTATGAAGATATGATTCACTGTTGAAAACCATCTAAATATCCATATACCCTTGATTTATAGTGGGTTTTGCGTTAAATTCCCCCTTATGTTTCCAGTTCTCATTAACAATGATTTTTCTTAATGGAAAACTTTACTTTTTCATGCTTTATTGGTTAATTATTCAGGTTTAGGATATTATAGAGATATAATTCAGAAATGAATATCATCTAAATATCCATGTACCCTTGAATTGTAGGGGGGTTCACGTTAAATTCCCCCTTCTGTTTCCAGTTCTCATTAACAAAGATTTCTTTCATGAAAAATTATGTTTTTCATTGCTGTATTGGTTAATTATTCAGGTTTAGGATATTATAAAGAAATAATTCGCCGAAGAAAATCATCTAAATATCCATATCCCTTTGATTCATAGGGGTCTTTTGTTGAATTCCTCCTACTGTTTGCAGTTCTCATTAACAAAGATTTTTTTCAAAGGAAAATTAGGCTTTAACCGTACATATAGTGTTCAGTGATAGTATACCATACGGTACTATTTAATATTTTAAGTTACAAGGTGTTCCTTAAATACTTCAATAAACTAACTGTCATTGTATTATTCTTCTTAAATATGCAAAGAAATAAAATTTAGCAGCTAGTAAAAGTAATTCTTGGTTGATGGTCGAGTGAAAGGTGGGATTACCAGTACGGTATATAGCAGCATAATATTCTTATTGTCTTTGATAGATGAATACCGGTATTAATGAGAAAAAAATCACGCAAAGCCCCGATTAATTCCAGTTAATTACTTTAACATTATTTTTTATTATGAGTACAATAGAATGCTCTTAGGCAGGAATAATATTTTCTATCTATAATAAGATACAAAATTATAAATTTACCATAAAAGTTTCTACAGTAGGAAGCTAGCCTACTCTAATTGATCACAAATGCTCCTGTTTTAATTTAACTGATTTTCAAAGCTGAGAATGCATGGTGCTCAGAATCTTATTAAAAGAGTTTGTTCTTATCATATACAGACTAAAATCCAGTTCATATACTCTGTAAATCACTTGATAAACATTACCAAAGACAGACCTATTCAAATGATATTCTTCCATTGAAATAACTTGAACATAGAGATTCAATTGTAGTAGGCTACTAATATCTATATTATTTGTTGGAGGTATTAAGTGTAAGAGATTGAATTATAATACTAAAATATCAATATTTTTATTATTTACTAAAATCAAGTTTACTCCATTCTCCTAGTCAAAATTATTTTAAACTACCCGCCCACTGCTACTCCTTTGCCCGCTCAATGTGTCATGTCGACCTTTTGGTTTGTCGCTCATTTGGTATCCACCGCTGAAATCAAGAAGGTGATGCCGTCAATCCTAGCTATGCCTACGTCATTGCAAGCTTTCGGAAGAGTGGATTTTCGGAACACTGGTGTATCCTCGTATCAAATCATCCCTAGAGTGGCGTAACTAAGCCATGAAGCGCCCCCCATGAGCCGAGTGAGTGCGCCCTTCATTCCCCCATAAGATACGAACCGGAAAAAACTCATCCAAGCTACTTTTTTTGTTTTTGCATGTGTTAATGTACAGTAATAACGTGATCTCGACAGTAGCCTTTCTTTGACGTGATTATAGATTAAATGATTGTAAAGGTTGGACACAGTTAGGCCTACTTCAACTACTACAGTATCCTAAAAGGAACTGAAAGTAGAAAGAAATTGAGTTTACAATTTGTAAAATGATTAATATTGTTAAATAATAGGCTATGGATATATTATAGCCCATAATATATTAGGCTTTACAGAACTAAAATTTACACCTGATATTTGGGTTTGAGCTATGCAGTAAACATACTATAATTTAATGGGCTTATAATGAAAAGAACTTGTAGACTCGTGTTTAGCTGATATTTATTTATTACAAACAATAATGTTACATAAAAACTACAAACTGTTTACTGTGTAGATCAAAGAGCTATCACCTATCGGTCAATCCTCTTCTTTTTTTTGTTTGTCCTTGGCTCACCAGCCCACAAAGGACCTACCTACCAGCTGGTTGCCAGTTTCATATCCATTTCTTTTCTTTTCTCTGCTCTTACAAAATATTTAGCAAGTTTGTCTAGAATTTTATTTACTATTTATTGTTACAGTTTCTACTTGATAGCAAGATTAATAGTACTATAAACAGTACAGGACTGAGGAGAGAAGAAAGGTGATGGGTGATTAACGAGTCCATTCTATCACAATTAATTATATTCTGTCTTGTTCATCATATCATAAAAGTTGGGTCAGGGGGAAAGGTTTTAAGAACACTGTACTCTAGGACTTCATTTTCTAGAGTTTCTAGCCATATAATTGATTTAAATTCAGTGCACCATGGTCAATAATTATTTTCTAATGCACTAGCTGACTACAACATTTCTTTCATTATTCATAAAAAACTTGAAAATTTTGAGCTACAATAAACACACTAACTAGTTAAGTCGTTGCTATGACGATATCACGATTATTCATTCATTATGTTTATGAATTTTTGGCCTTTGTTTCTGGGCACTAGACTTGAGAGCAAAAGTAGATCGATTATATGAAGAAGGATCTCAGTATTTAAGGAGCCCCTTCAAGCTCACATGGGATAAGGGGCGCTCATGCCTACTCAGAGGATTTGAAAGTAGGGAAAAATCTGTCGAATTTATTGTATTCATGTATTAATGAAATAAATTACAATGGACTTGTTAGGGTAGAAATACAGACGATGAAATTTAAAACATACTCCAAAATTTCAATAAATAGGGTTTGTGTTAATTTAATCCTCAATCACTATCACTATTCACAAATTTCCCAACTCCAAAATTTAAACTATTGAGCTACAAAATTAAAACAAGCTTGAATGATATATAATAAAAAGATTAAAAAATATAAATTCATCAGAAAATTATTCAATTATTATTAATTTTGAAAATTGAATTTAAAAATAATCAATTTTTTATAGCCAATTACATTTTTAATGTGGTGCCCCTCAGAAGCCTGCGCCCCCCCGCACTGCAGGGGGCTGTGGGGGTGCTATTTACGCCACTGACTTTGAGATTCAATGCAACAAATTTGAACAAGGTAGGCCTAATATTTACATATATTGAGAGTTAATATTTAATATTGAGGCCTAATATTTACATATATTGAGAGTTATAAAGGCAAGATGGAAAAATGACTCCAGTATTAGTTCAAAAATGATAAATTTGGTCTCAAATTTAAGAGATGATATTTACAATATTGACCAATCTGCAATCATTTTCAGAATGTTTCTTGGCTCAACCAGTAATTCGACTAGTAATTCCAGTGCAAAATAAGTGAATAAACTTTCAAATATTATCTCATCAATGGACTGAGTTTAATTAATTTCTTCTTCACAGCAACAACATTCCCACTTGGCTTGAGTTATGAATTTGCTACTGGCTTAGAAATTGAAAAGTATAATTTCATCCTATGAAGATACAGAACTTGAAGTCAGTCTACCACATATATATCAAGTAAGTCACTATTAATTAATTCAACAAGAAAAATGTAATTAGATAATCCACTGAAGAAAAGGGTTATCTGGCTACTGTTTCTAGTTCTCATTAACAAAGATCTTTCTTAATGAAAAACTATGCTAATCCATGCTTTATTGGTTGATTAATCAGATTTAGGATATTATAAAGATATAATACACTATATAAAACCATCAAAATATCCATGTACCCTTGCTTTATAGGGGGTTATGGGTTTAATTCCCGCAACTGTTTCCAGTTTTCATTCAGAAAGATTTTTCTTAAAGGAATACTATGTCCCCTTGACTTGTAGGGGGTTTTGCGTTAAATTCCCCCTTATGTTTCCAGTTCTCATTAACAATGATTTTTCTTAATGGAAAACTTTACTTTTTCACGCTTTATTGGTTAATTATTCAGGTTTAGGATATTATAAAGATAGAATTCACCAATGAATATCATCTGAATATCCATGTACCCTTGATTTATAGTGGGGTTTGCGTTAAATTCCCCCTACTTTTCCAGTTCTCATTCAGAAAGATTTCTCTTGAAGGAAAACTATGCTTTTCCAAGCTTTATTGGTCAATTATTCAGGTTTGGGATAAGCAGAAAAATTCCGCTAAAAAAAATCGTCTATATATCAATATGTACCCTTGACTTGTAGGGGGTTTTGCGTTTAATTCCCCCTTATGTTTCCAGTTCTCATTAACAATGATTTTTCTTAATGGAAAACTATGCTTTTCCATGCTTTATTGGTCAATTATCCAGGTTCAGAATATTATGAAGATATGATTCATTGTAGAAAACCATCTAAATATCCATATACACTTGGTTTATAGAGGGTTTTGCGTTAAATTCCCCCTACTGTTTCCAGTTCTCATTCAGAAAGATTTTTCTTGAAGGGAAACTATGCTTTTCCATGCTTTATTGGTCAATTATTCAGGTTTAGGACATTATGAAGATATATTTCACCGAAGAAAATTATCTGAATATCCATGTACCCTCGATTTATAGTGGGTTTTGCGTTGAATTCCCCCTACTGTTTCCAGTTCTCATTCAGAAAGATTTTTCATGAAGGGAAACTATGCTTTTCCATGCTTTATTGGTCAATTATTCAGGTTCAGAATATTATAAAGATAAAATTCACCAGAAGAAATCATCTGAATATCCATGTACCCTTGATTTATAGGGGGTTTTGCGTTGAATTTCCCCTACTGTTTCCAGTTCTCATTCAGAAAGATTTTTCTTGAAGGAAAACTATGCTTTTCCATTCTTTATTGGTGAATTATTCAGGTTTTGGACATTATGAAGATATATTCCACCAAAGTAAATCATCGGAATATCCATGTACCCTTGATTTATAGGGGGTTTTGCGTTAAATTCCCCCTACTGTTACCAGTTCTCATTCAGAAAGATTTTTCTTGGAGGAAAACAATGCTTTTCCATGCTTTATTGGGCAATCATTCAGGTTCAGAATATTATGAAGATATAATTCACCAGAAGAAATCATCTGAATATCCATGTACCTTTGATTTATAGGGGGGTTTGCGTTGAATTCCCCCTACTGTTTCCAGTTCTCATTCAGAAAGATTTTTCTTGAAGGAAAACTATGCTTCTCCATGCTTTATTGGTCAATTATTTAGGTTCAGAATATTATAAAGATATAATACACTATATAAAACCATCTAAATATCCATGAACCCTTGATTTATAGTGGGTTTTGCGTTAAATTACCCCTACTTTTCCAGTTCTCATTCAGAAAGATTTTTCTTGAAGGAAAACTATGCTTTTTCAAGCTTCATTGGTGAATTATTCAGGTTATGGACATTATGAAGATTTATTCCACCGAAGAAAATCATCTGAATATCCTTGTACCCTTGATTTATTGTGGGTTTTGCGTTAAATTCCCTACTTTTCCAGTTCTCATTCAGAAAGATTTTTCTTGAAGGAAAACTATGCTTTTCCAAGCTTCATTGGTCAATTATTCAGGTTTGAGATAAAAATAAATATTCCGCTCAATAAAATCGTCTATATATCAATATGTCCCCTTGACTTGTAGGGGGTTTTGCGTTAAATTCCCCCTTATGTTTCCAGTTCTCATTAACAATCATTTTTCTTAATGGAAAACTATGCTTTTCCTTGCTTAATTGGTAAGTTATTTAGGTTCAGAATATTATAAAGATATAGTTCACTGTAGAAAATTATCTGAATATCCATGTACCCTTGATTTATAGGGGGTTTTGCTTTAAACTCCCCCTACTGTTTCCAGTTTTCATTCAGAAAGATTTTTCTTGAAGGAAAACTATGCTTTTCCATGCTTTATAGGTCAATTATTTAGGTTTAGGACATTATGAAGATATATTTCACCGAAGAAAATCATCTGAATATCCATGTATCCTTGATTTATAGGGGGTTTTGCGTTGAATTCCCCCTACTGTTTCCAGTTCTCATTCAGAAAGATTTTTCTTGAAGGAAAACAATGCTTTTCCATGCTTTATTGGTCAATTATTCAGGTTCAGAATATTATAAAGATATAATTCACCAGGAGAAATCATCTGAATATCCATGTACCCTTGATTTATAGGGGGGTTTGCGTTGAATTTCCCCTACTGTTTCCAGTTCTCATTCAGAAAGATTTTTCTTGAAGGAAAACTATGCTTCTCCATGCTTTATTGGTCAATTATTCAGGTTTAGAATATCATGAAGATATAATACACCGAAGAAAATCATCTAAATATCCATGTACCCTTGCTTTTTAGGGGGTTTTGCGTTAAATTCACCCTACTGTTTCCAGTTCTCATTCAGAAAAATTTTTCTTGAAGTAAACGTTTTTTTTTGCATGCTTTATTAGTCAATTATTCAGGTTCAGAATATTATAAAGATATAATACACTATATAAAACCATCAAAATATCCATGTACCCTTGATTTATAGGGGGTTATGCGTTGAATTCCCCCGACTGTTTCCAGTTCTCATTCAGAAAAATTTTTCTTGAAGGAAAAGTTTTCTTTTGCATGCTTTATTAGTCAATTATTCAGGTTCAGAATATTATAAAGATATAATACACTATATAAAACCATCAAAATATCCATGTACCCTTGATTTATAGGGGGTTATGCGTTGAATTCCCCCAACTGTTTCCAGTTCTCATTCAGAAAGATTTTTCTTAAATGAATACTATGCTTTTACAAGCTTCATTGGTGAATTATTCAGGTTTAGGACATCATAAAGATATATTTCACCAAAGAAAATCATGTGAATATCCATGTACCCTTGATTTATAGGGGGGTTTGCGTTGAATTCCCCCTACTGTTTCCAGTTCTCATTCAGAAAGATTTTTCTTGAAGGAAAACTATGCTTTTTCAAGCTTCATTGGTGAATTATTCAGGTTATGGACATTATGAAGATATATTTCACCAAATAAAATCATCTGAATATCCATGTACCCTTGATTTATAGTTGGTTTTGCGTTAAATTCCCCCTACTTTTCCAGTTCTCATTCAGAAAGATTTTTCTTGAAGGAAAACTATGCTTTATTGGTGAATTATTCAGGTTGTGGACATCATGAAGATATATTCCACCGAAGAAAATCATCTGAATATCCATGTACCCTTGATTTATAGGGGGTTTTGCGTTGCATTCCCCCTACTTTTCCAGTTCTCATGCAGAAAGATTTTTCTTGAAGGAAAACTATGTTTCTCCATGCTTTATTGGTCAATTATTTAGTTTCAGAATATTATAAAGATATAATAAACTGTAGAAAACCATCAAAATATCCATGTACCCTTGATTTATACTGGGTTTTGCGTTAAATTCCCCCTTATGTTTCCAGTTCTCATTAACAATTATTTTTCCTAATGGAAAACTTTACTTTTTCACGCTTTATTGGTTAATTATTCAGGTTTAGGATATTATAAAGATATAATTCACTAATGAATATCATCTAAATATCCACGTACCCTTGAATTGTAGGGGGGTTTGCGTTAAATTCCCCCTTATGTTTCCAGTTCTCATTAACAAAGATTTTTTTTCATGAAAAATTATGCTTTTCAATGCTGTATTGGTTAATTATTCAGGTTTAGGATATCATAAAGAAACAATTCGCCGAAGAAAATCATCTAAATATCCATATCCCTTTGATTCATAGGGGGTCTTTTGTTGAATTCCTCCTACTGTTTGCAGTTCTCATTAACAAAGATTTTTTTCAAAGGAAAATTATGCTTTTCCATGCTTTATTGGTTAATTATTCAGGTTGAGGATATTATAAAGAAATAATTTACCGAAGAAAATCATCTAAATATCCATGTACTTTCGATTTATAGGGGGTTTTTCGTTGATTCTTCTTACCGTTTCTTGTTCACCAAGATCTTTTTCATGGAAATCTGTGCCTTTCCATGCTTCATTATTGAAATTGAATCATCCAGGTTCAGGATATTATAATGTGATAATTTTATTATTGTATTATGTTTAATTGTTTTATCACTTAATTTGTATTTTAAGTTATATCAATTTTTTTTTTTGCAGGATCAATCATTAGCAGGTATGCCTACTACTACAGACAGCGTCCAAAGTGAATGGGAAACCGTGATTGTATATAGCCACTGATTAAAAAATAAACGTAATTTACATACTGTATTTGTTTCATATTAGAAAAACTCTTGTTAAATCTTTATTGATTGTTGTCAAATGAGCTATTGAATTTAAATTGATGTAGGTTGTATATTTTATCGTTTGTTATTCCACTTGCATATTTTGGAGGCTGAATTGCTTCTATTCATGTTCTTCCAGGTTAATTAAATATTTGTCTTTGAATTGTATTTCAATTTATATTGGATTTCAATTTCTAATCTGTACTTACAATAGTTTCATTACAAAATGTATTTAGTATGGCCCCAAATGTGAAGGGCGGAGAATATAGAGCTGTCTCTACCAGAACTTGTACTTATCATTCCAATCCCTTCAAGATCCTGGACTTCTCTCATCCAAAGTTATATAATTTTATGTGCATAAATTGAGTGCTTCAATATTAGAACGCATGTTTAATATTAGAATGCGCCCAACTTTTTTATGATAATCAAATTTATGACAGAATATTCAATACATAAGTTCAGTAGAGAAGAAGTATTGATGACAGAAATTCTATATAATATAGAGAGATTCAAAGACAGGCAGAAAATTTATTTTCCTCTTCTCAATCAAAATACAAAACTAATCTTAATAAAAACTATTGAAGGTTGCATTGTTATCAGGTTTTGATCTATTCTGAAAGTTTCTAGTCTCTAGTTCGTCGGGAAGTGGATTAAAACTGTTTTACAAAATTTTTACCTGGCAGGCAAAGACCTAAGCAAGTTGAATAAACATTGTAAAAAAGGTACCCATAGGTCTATATAATTTTTTCAATGGTTTATTCTTTGAGCTGACCTACCTTCTTTGAATCTTGATTTTCAATTTTTGAATGTTATTCTAAAACTGAGGATTATTCAATATTTTGATATTTATAATTAAAAATGGCTCACTTTATGCAAAAGCCATAATTATTTGATGTATACAAATATGGAGTATTCTCCAGCAATAATAATGTTCATTTTTTAATGAGAATCAGGCCAGTGAGCTAATTATTTCTGGTTTTTTCCCAAACTACACATGTCATTTTAGAATATGGTACTCTTTGATGAGTCTATTCCTGAACATGTATATCATGATTTCGTGAATTTTCATGTCAATATATCATCAAAACTTCATAAATCTTTTTCATTCAGAAAATAGTGTTAATTCATCAATCTAAAAAATGTTTCCCATAGTAGGCTACCTACAGACACTGAATATAGTAAGTAGTCTGTAATTCATAGGAGCGTAAATAAAGAAGAAGCATAACATCCATTAAGCAAATTGAGAAACTAGGAAGAACTTTGAATACTGTTAATATGAGAACATATCTGCATCCAAGATTTTCTAAATTGTAAGTTATAAAACTAAAATTTGATAACAGAAATCATCGTGTTATTGAAATTAATAAGCTAATACAAAATTTGATCTTCAATAAACTAGCTCTGTTGAAAAATCCTAAAAAATTAATGACTTACAAAACATTTTTTTAATAAACTCAAGTTATTTTAATAATCAAGTCGTTCCATTTACAGTTTTCTCCTTATCCATACAATTATTGTCATATTTATTGATGCACTTCTTAGAATAAAAAGTGTTTTTTTATTGTTTAGCTAATAATACTAAATCAAATAATTTATGGAATGCATCATAATAGATAACGGTTTAGTTTAAATCAACAGTAGATAATAGTTTATTCAGTACAGTAACTACACTAATATTTTCCTTTGGTTTAAAGCCAAATTAATTTGAGTAATTTCAGTTAAAAAATTAAATTTCCTCAATCAGCCATGAATCTAAATTATTTAATAATTTTCCAATTGATAACATTCCTTTTACTAGTGAATGATTCACTTCTAAATGAGAGAGCTTTTGGTAAATTATCTATTTGAAGTGGAATTCATTTAGTTGGCGGAAAGCTTTTGAATTTTGGCGGTTGAATTGCGTCATCACTACAGCCTTCCAGAATATCAAAGATATATCAGAAGACAACAACTTGATCATTGTATTTCATTAATTCATAGAATCATTCTAAAATTGGTTTTTAAACAAATAAAGATCATAAATTAATCTTGAAAATAATTTTTAAATCTTCATTGGTGACATTTGTAGTTTGAGAATGTTGCAAATTCATTTATCCAACACAATCCATGAATTTCGATAAAAAGGAAATTTTCATACTTATCATACAATCAAATAGGATTTTTATAACTGAAATATTATTTTTATCAATAATGAACCATTATTTCATCAATCAGATCATTATTTTTGAATATCAGCCTTCTGAATAATGAATAGGAACAGACTCTTCTATAGTCTGCAAGAAATTTCTTGTTACATGCCCCTCTCTTTAGAGAGAGAGGCCGGATACTCTGTCCTTTACTAATCTCTCCCACTACCTAACTGTTTTCCTCTGCTTTACTGGCAACTTGAGTGAGTGTGAGTGAGCTCTCGCGTCATGTCTCTCCAGCTCTCCCCTCTAGCCATCCTTTGCCCAAGGTCATTTACTGGCATTCATAGTTTAGGGTCGGACGATGTGCTCATCACAAAAACAAAAGACGGAGTGACAGCTTGTCATTCTAGATTCCACTACAGTACTGTGCTGTCTTGGAGGTGGAAGTTGCTTCCCCTACCGCTATGTTGCAAGAAATTTCGTGCAGACTATTCGCTATGAGCATCTAGCGTGCTGCGCTCTGGTGGATTATTGTGTGTACTTTTCTACGTGTTTTAGCATACAAAGCATAGCGCTAAATGGGAAAAACGCATTTATAATTAGAATGGTATTATTTGCTGCTTCATGCATTTCTCAGTAATTAGAACATGATATTTAGGATATGAATGTTAGTTATTGATAGTATTATAGCTCATTATATTAGAAAAATCCTAGTTTTCAAGTATTTGAGAGCAGACAACCGCAAACAGATGTATTTGAGAGTCGACAAAAACTTTGAGATAACAGCTGATAAGTTATCTTACATGAAAATGAAAAATTGGCGCAAGCTCACATTTATTTGAAAAATTGAATGATATGAATATTCCTTATTAAAACATAATTAAGAGAGTTTTTGCGTTGATAGTAACAGCTTATTAGATTAACTAACATAAAAACTATTCATGTACATTACCTCATGTACAGGTTAGAATGGAGCACTCCATGGTCCTACTTGATTGATAAATTCTTTTGCATGTAAACAAAACAATTAGGTTAGCTTCACCTATCAATATTTATTCAATGCAGTGAACCATTCTTTTTATTGATGAAACTTATGTATGGCAAGTGGAAAAGTGTAGAACTTGAAATTTCCATTGCATGTTTTATTTTTACAGTCCAGAACACAACAAATTCTCCAGGACATTATTTTAGGTTTAGCCCTATCTCCTCCAATGCTAATTCACTCAACTTTTTGCCGAAATGATCCGCCAATAGCGCCTCGATTGCCAAAAATATCCTTTATACTCAGCCTATAATTAAATAGACAACAAATAAACCCTATACTTTTCTACAATAAAAATATTCTACTTACCATTCAAAGTTAGGCAACAGGGCTCTCTTGATTTACACTACATATATATATATATATATATATATATAGCGTTTTGTATATTTAGGTTCTGTTAATTGAATTTGATAAGATTTGATAAGATTAAAAATGTTTGTATTGATTAACTGTTGAATAATGATGAACGTGAAATCCATGTTTGAACAAAATTATTGTTGTCAGACTCTGTGTTACTTCGTCTAGCAGGTAAGCCAGCGCCATCTAGCGGCTGATAATGCAACTAGACAATGCTTCTCTGTTAGCCAATATCTGTCGAAAATCAACAACTTTGAATTGATATTGTACAATTTAGGATGATCGTACAAAAATTATCTTGGGCTTAAACGTTTCTGAACTAATAAAATCGAATACACTGATAGTTATAAAGTAATATTCAGTCAGTAAATCAATAAACTATTGACGCGAAGTTTCAATAGCAAGCAGATGGTACCTACTCCAAATTCAGTATAGGCGAAGATAGCATAATAAGGTTACTGGTCTAGCTGTTCTTGGAACTGATTATCTAATTTTTTATTTTGTTTTGTTTTCATTGATGTTGTGTGCCGAAAAATAAAGTTCGACACCACGGGTCGAAAATGTAATATTCCGTCTCTCAATCTTTTCTAGTCCTCGGCCTACGGCCTCGGACTTGAAAACCGATTTCGAGCCGGTAAACGCACATTTTCGGCCCTAGGTACGAAATATACTATTTTTGCGTCACCAGACTGTACTGCAAGGCATTCGTGGCACATGCCTCGGACTGTCGATACGCGTTTTTGTGAATCAAGAATAAATCGAATTGCAACGAATTCAAGTGCGTCAAAATTCAATTAACAGAACCTAAATATACAAAACGCTATATATATATATATATATATATAGTGTAAATCAAGAGAGCCCTGTTGCCTAACTTTGAATGGTAAGTAGAATATTTTTATTGTAGAAAAGTATAGGGTTTATTTGTTGTCTATTTAATTATAGGCTGAGTATAGGGAGGTTTTTCTGAAAGTGATATTGATTTTCATTGTTACATTCTAAACTACCACTGTTACCTGTTATTGAAATATGACCGTTAGGTTGAGGAAGCCGTATTATTTCAGTTGATATTGCTGTACTTTCTAATTTAAGCTTCACCAATCAATCATCCTTGTCCCTTAAAAACTAAAAAATAACCTTAGTTTTTAAGGTTAGTGAACTGCGGGGACTATTTCGTTATTTCCCCAACTTCCTTGATCTCTAACTTTTCAAACTAACGACTACCTAACCTTGGCTTTTGAATAGAAATGTCTATGTATCTAATAACTCACTATATCTCTAAAAAGTCAATATTTGGGAACATACAACTCTGCTGCTCCCACATTAAAGTGGTGAAGGTGCTCCTTTGGATTATTGTACCTCCTCTTAAAACTGGAATTCTGAAAGCAATTTGTCAGAACGAAACGGTTTGTCTGAAGTCGCTCTCAAATCGATATGCTATTGCGGCCCACTCGCCGACTGTCCTGATAGATCTGAGCATCAATAAATCATTAGCCAACCGCCAGTTTTGATGGTGTCTGCTATATCATCTTTCCAGATTTTCTATAACTTCCATGTTCTCTACATCAATGCTCAGACATTTCTGTATTGATTTCATCATAGAGGACGGACTTTTAACTTTGTCATGTACTGAGTCTTAATTCTTTTGGTGAGGTTGTTTCGGTTGAGGTGGCGTTATGTTGGAAGGCTACAGGTTGTCTTTCAAAAACTCATTCACACTATTAATTCCTCATGAAATCAGCCACTTCGTCATCACACATTCTTCAAAATTTCTCACAAAATGTAAATTAGTGAAGGCATTTAATTTCAGTTAAAACTTGTCTAAATTTAAAAATTTATTTTTCAGAAAACTTCGCACACATAAACCTAATTTACATAGTCAACATAATAATAGAATTATGACTTTCAGAGGAATTCAATATTTAATGGATCTTAGGATAAGGCTTCAACAACCATTGGTAAGTTAGCTTTTTGTTTTGTATTATCAGATACAAAATAAAAAACTTTTGTGAGCAAAAATATTTTATTATTAAAAAAAAAATATTCTTATGGCTTTTATTGGTGGGGAGACCCTTACGGGTAGTTCCACCTCGCCAATGTGTACTTACCCAGAACCGGTCACCCATCCAAGTGCAGTCCACAGTGTTCGTGACTTATCGTCACGTTTACCGATAGATCACCCTCACCGAGAGACCAATTGCCAGTACAAAGATATTGTATTATTACAAGTCAATGAAGCCTTAGTGATTCCTGAAAGGTTGTGAGCTGTGGAATCATTTTCTTTTTAATATTCAATTAAACTTGAGGGTGGATGGTAGTAGACGGCCAACTACCGAACGGCAAAATTATGTCCCATAAGAACAATGTAATTTTTATCAATTGTTTGGAGCAGATAGCGCCGTTATTTATGAACAGAATTTCACGTTCTTTACGTCATTGAAAAGAAAATTCAATTCTCCAGAAGCTGGACTTATACGTTTTTGATTTTAAGTTGATTTTAATAATTAATTGACTATGATTCATAAAAGTATTGAACTCTAATTATTGAAATGAACTTGAAATAAAAAAGTAAAAAGTCCAGCCACTGAAGAATTGAATTATCTTTCCAATGTCATGAGAACGTGAAATTCTGTTCATAAATAACGGCGCTATCTGCTCCAAGAGATTGATAAAAACTACATTGTTCTTATGGGGCATGATTCTGCATTTCGGCTAGTGGCCGACTACTACTGCCCACTCTTAAGTAAGTTCTTGTTTACGTTTTTTTGTTGTAACTTATTTAATAATTTCTAATTTTTTTATTTCTATCATTTTCTTTGTTAAGGGGGTTTATTATTTTTGTGCAAAGAAATAGAGTAAACTTACTTTTCAGCTCTCGTGATAGAAATGAGCCGCATCTGACATCATAAGCACAACGTCATCTTTGGAATACAAAATATCCAACATTTTTCTATGGAAGAGTAGGCGGTGCTCAAAATCGTTGAAAAATTGTTCTATAACAAATTCGACCGTCCATTGTGCCATCACGTAGCAAACTGGCAACTATAGACGAAATGCAACGATTGCCACCTCTCCCCATCCATCAGTACTATTTAGTTCAAATACGAGCATCCTTTTTGCGCCACCCAGTACATATACCTGTTTGAAATCTTATATCAATTAGGAATGCAGTAAATATCACAGTCTACTTTGGGAGATTGGCTATCGTTAGTAAAAACAGTCAGTCGTTTCCCGTCTCTGGAGGAATAGAATTTGTTACATTACTCTAACTGCATGTCATTCAGAGGTGTTCTGCGCCGCCACTTGGTGGTGGAGACTGGCCTATGGTTGAGAGGATCAACGTGCTGACCACACGTTACCTCTATCCTGGTTAATGATTATTCGCTCGGGGTTCTGTTTGAGAATTCATGGCTTTTGGGCCGGTATTAACCGGGCTGGAGTCGTTTTCCCGTCTTGCCGGGGTGTCTTCTTTGCTTGGACGGACTGTATAGTTGAGTGAATGTGAAACTGGCAACCAGCTGGTAGGCCTAGGTTGCCTAGGCCCTTCGTGGGCTCATGAGCCGTGGACCAAAAATCGCAGTATTTGCATTCTAGTCCTAGTGTATGTTTCTCAATTTTAACTATTTCCGTTCTTAATAATCGTCTAATAATTCGATTGATTTTATTACAGGTACAGCAGAGAATAAAATACCATGTCCGAACAAATTATTTGCCTCTGTATGCATGATGTATGCGGACGTTCTCTGCCAACGGTCTGATTATTTCTCCAAACAAATGAAACATTTGAGCGGGTTCGAGAAGTATGGAGGAAGACGTGGACTAACAGATTCGTCTTTGACATGCTTGAACGATTTGGAGTCAATTCAGAGAGACACACATACTACAGTTAGCGATCTGAGAAATGGAGAAAGAACAATTTGTGAGTATCTCATATTATCATAATGTCTCATAGAATCATATTGTCTTCAGAATCAATTTCCCTCCTTTGGGAGGTTGGCTTGTTGTTACTAAAGATAGTTGCTAGTTTCCCGTCTCTGGATGAAAAGTTATTGTTGAATTACATTCTAGCTGATTAACTGGATGCTATTCAGAGGTGTTCCGCGCCGTCACTTGCTTATGGAAGCTAGTTTTTGGTTAAGAGGATCAACATGCTAACCAAAAGTTACCTGTATCCTGGTTGATGATTATTCACCTCTCGTGTATAGTGGAGTGAATATGAAACTGTCAACCAGCTGGTAGGCCTAAGCCCTTCATGGGCTGTTGAGCCATTGACAAGGAATCAATATGGTTTTTATAATGGAGTAGTTAATTAATATTCTAATATATTTTCTATTAGAATAAGTTATAGTACATTATGGACAAGACACGAGGAAGCAAAGTTTTTGTACTGTAAACTTTTATAAAACAGAATTTCCATAATCTTTAATTGTAACTTATAGACTTTCACGATATTATTTTCTCATGATATCGAACCAGTGGCGTAACAGTTTTTTTCGGGCCCCCCGCAAACATAAGAATAAGAATGTTTTATTCCTTAAAGCATTGTTTACATTGCAATCGGAAACGTCAAATAAATACAATTAATAAATCAACAGATCAAATATTATACTATCAACAGATCAAATGTATTACTAAGACTAGACATGAGTTCAGTGTAATAGGTAGATTTTCAACACAAATTTAACACATCAGTATAATCTAGTATGGTCACAGTGTATATATTGTCATATTCTAAAATCACATAATATCATCTATTTGAGGGGACTAATAAGATTAAGGTTTTCATAATTCGGCAAAATTCTCCATTGATACTTGATAAAAGTCAGAAATAGGCTACAAAGGAGTTTTCAAAAGGAGACACTCCAAGCAACGTTTAAATTTTGATTCGTGTAAAACCCTAACCGAATTTGGTAGTGCATTAAAAAGTTTTAATGATATACAATTAGGACTATTTAATACCTTGTTTAATCTTGTATAAGGTACATCAATATTGGATTTGTTTCTAGTATCGTAGCTGTGTATTTCATCTCTGCAGGGGAACAAGCCTATCTTTCTCTTTACCCTCATTAAGAGCCTAAAAGCTACCATGCCATGCAAGGTCATGATTTTCTCTTCAATAAATAGAGGCCTACAATGTTCTAAATATGATGCACCAGAAATTATCCTGATTGCTTTTTTTTGTAGTAAGAATACTTTCTGTGCATCCGGAGCACACCCCCATAGTTTCAGGCCATACAGAAACACACTCTGGAAGAAAGCAAAATAGGAAGTTCTCATGTATTTTTTGGGAACAGAGTCGCTGAGACTGCGCAATAAGTATATCACCCTAGAGAGTTTTGAACATAAATTTTCTATATGAGAACTCCAGGAAAGCTTTTGGTCCAGTGTAATCGCAAGAAGCTTAGCATTTTTTGCACCTTCACTGACCTGTCTCAGCGCAAGCAATAATATCTGGGTTTTATCTTTATTAAGCAGCAAACCATTTGCCTTGAACCAGACTGCAGCCTCTTCCTGACACTGGTTCATTTTTTGTTGAAGAGTATTCAGGTCTTTATCTATTGTAATTATGGATGAATCATCAGCATAGCATACAACTTTTGATCCAATGTTGTACTCAATATCATTCATCATAACTACAAAAAGCAGAGGCCCAAGAATGGAACCCTGAGGGACCCCGTGAGGAACAAATAATGGATTCGAGAGATTGGAGTTTATACATACAGACTGACTTCTATTGTTTAGGTATGATTTCAGGCCCCCCAAAATGACTTTTATTTTAAGTTTTTTTATTACTTTGACCAATAATTATTTACCTACCTTGTTTTAATGTGTTTTGGATTGTTCGATGTCTAAAATTGCTATAAAATATTTATTGCCGTTTTGTATTCAATCTATATCTATGTAGGCTACTGTTTATCTAATACTCAATTATTACTTACTGGAAATTATTGTTCAATAGAAACTTCGGCCTTCACTTCACGTCAATCCTTTTGCATTATCTACAAATTTACTGTTGCAATAGTTTTTTTAACATTCAAATGCATCATTGCATTCAAATGGAGTTCGATGCTGTCAGATGAGTGTGAGATAGAGCTAATTAACTAGCTTTGAATGTGAACAAATCCTAAGATCTATTTGTGTCATATGATATAATCATAACTCACCACATTTTGTCAAATTCCTATGTATTAATGTTCAAATGTACATTCATATATCTTTCAAAATTAATGTACTGGAGGAAATTGTAAGGATGTTCATGATCTGTTTGTATTACATGAAGGGCAATAAGAGCCGTTTGCGCTAAGGATTATGTACTTTCCCTTTCCTTAAGAAATTGATGTTGCTTTCCATGACGAAATACTTATTAACACTTATATAGTAGAAAACGACATGTATTTCAGAGTTTGAAATACATGTCGTTTTCTACTATATAAGGATTATGTACTAACCTTGTATTCATATATTTTAATATTCACCATTGAATCGATTGAATCTCCGCACCTTTTGAATCAAGACAATTTGTTCAAAGTATTTTAGGCATTTAACTTCACAAAACTGACAAATGTTTTGTTTCGTACTTAATATTTTTTAATATTGTGAATTTTTCAGCCTCGTGACATTCTTTGTGGAGCTGCCGATTCAAATAAATGACCGGTTGAAAGAGAGAGAAGATAAAATGGAGACCTAATCGCTTCTCGGAGGCCTGGATGAAGAACGGTTTGCGCTCCTTGTCAATCTTAGAAAGAAGATCACCGATTTCGGCGCTGGGGAGAAGGTCAATAAAGCTGGTACCGTAAGTCTTATATTTTATTCATTTTTTATCTTAAATAAATTGAATCCCATTCATATTTTATTTATTCTTTATCTCAAATAGATTCAATTTCATTCACTAAACCCTGGTTGTTCATCAAAAATGTCAATTCTTAATGATTGACTGGATGAAATTCCGATGAATTCATCATTTTTTTATAATTTAAGAGATCACAATAGGCCTACAATGAGACTGAAACACGAACAAAGTCATAAACGTATCTTCTTCCAAATTTTTATCAGTTATTTTGTATTTTAGTAAATTTTATTTGGTTATTTTAGTAATTTTGATTAAGTTATTTTAGTAATTTTGATCGATAATGTGTAATTAATATTTCAGACAAATGTCAGTGATAAATTCATTACGATCGTCACCAGACAAGTTTTTTTGTAGGATAAGAGATTGTGCTGGTCATTTTCCTTTATTTATCATGGACTGATTCATTTTATCAGTGAAGTTCATTAGGTCTTGTAGATCTAGTATCTAGTATATAATGTTATCGGGAAGTAAATTTAAAAAAAATTGGGGTTAAATATAAAAATGTCTTTTTAAAAAGGGTACAGTTAGACCTAAATCCTCGAAGATTCCGGTTCAGTAAACCTCTTGTTAAATGAGAGCCCTTTACAAATCACAATAGTTACTGCTACACCCTCATTTCCACTGAGCAGGTAAAAAATAGAAAGCACTTTAATGGACATACAAAGTAGGCCTACCTCAGTAGAAGTACCTCAAACCGTTGAAACAGCGGTAATGTTCGATCTCTGTATCCTGCACCAGCAATTACTTGAATAAATTATTTTTGCAGCTTTACAATAGGGTTCAATGTAGTAGGCTATAATACGTGCTTCCCCAACCACTCAATCCATAACTGATTCTTGAATGGGCAAATGCATAATAGATTTCTTTGGGGATGTTTTGGTTATCCACAGCCTTCAATTTGAACATTTGAGGTAAAACTCTAGTGGCTTTTTAAGGGATGTATGAAATTTCCATCTCAAGTTATGATCCAGTAGCAACCCAAGATATTTTACATTTGATTCCATTTTCACTACGGGACATTTGCAAGAGTCACGCCTGCAGTCCAATGTGTAAAGGAAGATAGGATTGTGTTGTGTTATTTTAGCATAATTATTTCCGTCCAAAAATAATGTAATCTTGGGATATCATTCCCAAGTGGATTCTCGAGGCTTTATTTGCGCTGCTCGAGCTGCCCTGCTCTAGCTTCAATGTCTAACCATCACATCTCTATTCTTATAACTATATTATAAGTGTTTACTTTGTTATTAGGGCTTCTTATGTATAATTAATCAATAAATATTGAAAATCACTTGAGAATGACTTGAAAAGGCTGAATTCCACTATTATTTTATAGATTTATTATAAATTAGTAGCCCTAATAATAAAGTGAATATTATTTATAATATAGTTATGTAAATAGAGTTGGGATGATTAGACATTGCAATTAGAGCCTGGCAGCTCAAGCAGCGCAAATAAAGCCGCTCAGGAATGATTCCTTGAGGTTTCATGACAGGTTTCATTTTTATTGAAACTGTCCACGGTACAATTCCATTTCAAGAAGTTTTACAAGATTTATTTGACCAAGTGAACATCATTTCCAGGCCCTTAGAAACAAAAACTAATTAAATCAAGATTAGTAGGTACAAAATAATCTTATATCTACAGTACAAATAAGAATAATGTTGGTAGTATTCAATATTCATAGACAATCAAGGCAAGAGATGTATTAACAGAAATAAAGTACATTATGTCTTGAAAACATTATTGATGTCTCTCGTGTCATTATTGATTTCCATTAGGTAGCCTAGGTACCTTTCCTTTGAAGACAACAACTACAGATCACTATCAATAAATAAACATCACCGGTTCATCTTGAATTACTTGATAGGCTATCATCTAACATAATACATAGCCTAATATTAATAACATAATTTATTAAGTTACATACATTATTATGGTTACAATAGCTATTTAAGGTCGTTGCCTTTTGAAGGAAAGTTGAAAGAACTTGAAGAACGCAATAACTATGTTACAAGAATTTGAACCTAGGGACTTGACGACCCTAATAGGGGACTTTATGGAGACAATTGACAAACCCCCGATCCTAGGATCGTGAGGAAGACATCAGAAGTAAAAGGAAGTCAATTAAGAACTTCTTTGCCAAGAAACACATGTGTTCCAAACTTTCATTTATTTATTGTCCTTTCAGTTTCATATGTGATATCTCACCTGTTACAGAATGGCTCACACAGTCTCGACATACCTGCTGATGATGTGTTTCATAATGGAGGAGTCATGATTGCACCTTTTCTTTCAACTGGGTTCTATGCCATTTTTGAAGGTGAGGTTTGAACTAGGTAGCCAACTATCTTTCTGAGGGTGCTGCTTGCAAGTGCTCTAAGCATGTGTGCACTAGCATTCAATTAGATTGAATGAAGCTTGGCTAAAAATAATTTTGATGTGCGCAAATACACATAATGTGCTTGCCACGTTCTGTTCAGTATAGTAAAATTTGTAAGGAGTCCATAAATTATGATGTGTACAATTACACGCCAGTCAATTTAGCAGCCAGTTGACAAAAAGAAACCAGAAAATTTAATATTAGGCTCAATTTCAGATGATTCCGCATACCAATTTAAGACATGATTGCAATTTTGCTATCACTTTCGTAGAAGAATATAATTGCTGGTAACACGACATATTGATTGAAAAGCATCCACTTTGCCTAATCCCCATAAACCTTCATAGCTTTCTAGCATAATCAATATTATTTTTGGAGTGTGCTCCATGTCATGCCCTTATGCGCTTATTAGCTAGTTACTTCTTTTTGGATGATGAGATAACTGGTCTGTTTCAGAATGACTCGCTTAGCCTCAACCAGCTATATAGAAGTGTGTTCTATAACTCTGCTGAGAATGAGTTTCATAGCAAGAATCAAGACTGCATCTAGTTCTTGATGACGATTATCAATCAATGTTTGGTGGTGAGTTTACAAATAAATAGAAATTCTGTTGTACATTGACATACTATAGGCCTATACTATGAGTTCTCAGTATGTAGACTGTGTTATAAACCGAATAAACTGACAATACTATGACCTAAAATGTCCACTGGATATTCCGCTGGTATAGTCTGTCCAAGCGAAGAAGGCATTCCGGCAAGATGGGAAAATTACTCCGGCTCAGTCATTATTATTTCAAGAATTGTGAATTTGGCCTCAAATTGTAGAAAACATTCCACTCCACAAATTATTGAGACCAAATTTATAATATTTGAACCAATAATGTATTCTTTGCTCGACCAGACTATTATAGTAGATGTCATTGACAGATTTGATGCGTGCCAGCGCAGTTTTATGTATTTATTCCCAATTTTTCGTTTAAATAAACCTCTTAATTTGATATATTAAAAACGGCGCTCTTTTTGAATCACCCAATAGAAGAGCATGATTATCCAAATTGCAATTGCAGTTCTTTCTTACTGGTTCCACTGAATCTCGCATCTGAGTTTACATAAAATTATAGACTTTGTGAAAAGTGTACATTGTTACCCTATTTTTATCTCAGGAAAGGGGGTTTCCCCAGTATCAACGCACCGCGAGGCATTCGCGGCACATGCCTCGCACTGTTAATACGGGCCTTAATACTGATAATATCAATTTTTGATTGACATTTTACTCTGTGTTGATGTTGGAAAAGCAAACCTCACACCAAATTTCTCAAGTGTGCTTAAAATCAATTTCCACTTTTTGCAAGTACAGTAGCTCTAGATAAGATTAATATTGTGTACCTCAAAGCCCAAATTTTCAATTTTGTTTCTATATATCTAAAAATTAATGCTCAAATAAGATAAATATTGCTATATTGTTCTAAATTCAGCTATAGATCAGTGTTTCTTGAAAAATATTGTAAAAATAAATTATTATACCTTACTGGAATAATAATAATATTTATGGAATAATAATTTGAAAATGAGTTGAAAATGACATCATATGTGTTAAAGCAACAGAAGTTGGTGAAAAAATCTAATAAGTAGTGTTTCTGTGAACTAGTAGACCTCACGAAGTCACCCATGGATGGGGCATTATTCATGAATAAAAGGGAAAAGGGTACTGTGATCATTATTTAAAATTAAAAAAAAAACAGTGATAAAAGTGGCCCTGGGATATATAAAGGTGAAAAAGGAAGCACATAGAAGGGGAACACATACTTAGTTATGTTGAGTTTCATTAATTGCATGCAGTGAGGTCTAGATTCAAGACGACGATTTTGCATTTTTTATGTTTGTATGTTTGTTCCGCATTTACGACAGAACGTAGAAATACCTTCTGATTGAATTTGACAGGAATGCTCCTCTTGAAATTGCGCGACGATGTCTGAGTAAGGTTTTTTGAAATATTGTATTTTAAGGATAATATGAAAGGAAAAGGAATTACCTCCATACTAAAATATTACTATATACATTTATACTTCTGAACATGGAGGTAATTCCTTTTCTTTTTTTATATTATCCTTAAAATGCAATATTTCAAAAAACTCTACTTACACATACCACATCAAAGTGCAATTTCAAGAGGAACATTTCCTATCAAATTTCATCAGGAGGTATTGCTGCGTTTTGTCAGTAAATGCGGAACAAACATAAAAATCTGGTCTGGTACACTCACACAACTTTCCTTGCCATTCATTTACTGCTTAGCCCAATAGCCGAGTGAGCTATCTATTATCCATACCTAGTCATCCAGCGAGTGCAAAATTTCATTACGCCACTATTACTTGCTCATCTTCCAATACTAACAGTGAAATTTGCACTCGTTAATGACGCCTCAGCCTGCCGGCGCTTGACCCCTAATCGTGTGTGCAATTTAAGAAACTTCCACAAGCCCATGATGACTCGCGCCTGTCGGCACTTTGGCTGGAGCCAGATTTTAGCCAAATTGACTTTGATTTTGAATGAAAGCCGTTTTGGCACCCATTCAATATATCGGATCAAAGAGGTGGAATCGATAATGGATCATACTACTGGTATTTTACCAAAAAATCCTATTATATTAAACAAGCAGTTTCTGTATATATATGTATTGGAACTATCGATCTAGACAACGGCTCTCAACGATTTCCTTTTGCATTTGAAATGTAATATTACCAAGCATGGAAAAAATTAGATTGCACCAGGTCTCATGTCCGGGAAAACTCTCTAGGCCGGATTAATAAAAGAATTAAATATTCCTTCAGGAATAAGCCCAAGTACTACGTATGCAGAATCGTTGTTAATCGTTGCCCGCGTTGCCTCAACTCCACTTACCGAGCCATGTAGTGCGGGTTGCCTATATACAGATTCATGTAGTGCAGGTTGCCTATCTTACAAACTACTTTTCAAGTCTGGGGTGGCACCCCTGCATAATCTTACACAAAGGGCACATATGCCAGTTGATTGAAGACCTATTAATGAATATATAGGGTGTCAGTTTGAAGAAAATAGTTTCAAACATTTTTGAGAAAATTGAGATAGAAATATTGCAAAATCCATAAGTTTCTCAATAATGCTGCGGATCTTCTGCGGTTATGCCAGAACGAGACTCATGGCAGTCTAATGATAGTTTATGAAAGGGCTATTCCGGGTAAAAGTGAGTTTCAAAAAAAATTGTTAGAGCCGCTTTATGAGAAAAACGTGAAAAACACATTACTTTTGGCATATCAGCCGCCATTTTTTCAAGCCATTTTTCGATGAATTTTTTGAATTCCTTAGGAATTGAGGTCCTCATGGTATAAGAAACCTCAAGCTCCAAATTTCCAAGTCTAATTGGTTAATTAGGAATCAAAATTTTGCAAAATCCATTTTCTCAACAATGGCGGATCTTATGCAATTTGCCAGGAACAAGACTCATGGCATGATAGGGCTTATAGGGACTATTCCCTTGAGTTTTTGAAAAAATCGTTAGAGCTGTTTTGAAAATCTTGAAAAACACCTTTTGTATTATCCGCCATTTTCTCCGCCATTTTTTAAAAATTTTTTGAATGTCTTAAAGTCAGGTCCCCATGGTATAAGAACCTTAAGTTCCAAATTTCAAGTCAATTAAAATTAGGGATCAAGATATAGTGTATTTGCTATGAGCATCTACCGGTGCTCTTTGGATTTGATTGTGTACTTTTATCGCGTTTTAGCATACAAAGCATAGCGCTAAATGGGAAAAACGCATTTATAATTAGAATGGGTGTTTGTACTTAGCATTTCTCAGTAATTAGAAAATGATATTTAGATAGAATGTTAGTTATTGATAGACTATAGCTCATTATATTGAAAAAATCTAGTTTTCAATTTTGAGAAACCCAAACAGATGTATTTGAGAGTAAAAAACTTTGAGATAACAGCTGATAAGTTATCTTACATGAAAATGAAAAATTGGCACTCACATTTATTTGAAAAATTGAATGATATGAATATTCCTTATTAAAACATAATTAAGAAGTTTTGTTGATATTAACAGCTTATTAGATTAACTAACATAAAAACTATTCATGTACATTACCTCATACAGTTAGAATGGAGCACTCCATGGTCCTACTTGATTGATAAATTCTTTTTGCATGTAAACGAAACAATTAGGTTAGCTTCACCATCAATATTTATTCAATGCAGTGAACCATTCTTTTTATTGATGAAACTTATGTATGGCAGGGAAAAGTGTAGAACTTGAAATTTCCATTGCATGTTTTATTTTACAGTCCAGAACACAACAAATTCTCCAGGACATTATTTTAGGTTTAGCCCTATCTCCTCCAATGCTAATTCACTCAACTTTTTGCCGAAATGATCCGAATAGCGCCTCTCGATTGCCAAAATATCCTTTATACTCAGCCTATAATTAAATAGACAACAAAAAAAACCCTATACTTTTCTACAATAAAAAATTCTATCACCATTCAAAGTTAGGCAACAGGGCTCTCTTGATTTACACTATATATATATATAGCGTTTTGTATATTTAGGTTCTGTTAATTGAATTTGATAAGTTTGATAAATTAAAAATGTTTGTATTGATTAACTGTTGAATAATGATGAACGTGAAATCCATGTTTGAACAAAATTATTGTTGTCAGACTCGGGTTACTGGCTAGCAGGTAAGCTAGCGCCATCTAGCGGCTGATAATGCAACTAGACAATGCTTCTCTGATAGCCAATATTGTCGAAAATAAAAACTTTGAATTGATATTGTACAATTTGGGATGATCGTAAAAAATTATCTTGGGCTTAAACGTTTCTGAACTAATAAAATCGAATACACTGATAGTTATAAGTAATATTCAGTCGTAAATCAATAAACTATTGACGAAGTTTCAATAGCAAGCAGATGTTTTCCTCCAAATTCAGTATGGCGAGAATGCATAATAAGGTTACTGGTCTAGCTGTTCTTGGAACTGATTATCAATTTTTATTTTGTTTTGTTTTCATTGATTTGTGTGCGAAAAAATAAGTTCGACACCATCGAAAATACAATATTCCGTCTCTCAATTTTTCTAGTCCTGAAGCCTACGGCCTTGGACTTGAAAAGATTTCGAGCCGGTAAACGCACATTTTCGGCCCTAAAAAATACTATTTTTGCGTCACCAGACTGTACTGCGAGGCATTCTGGCACATGCCTCGGATTGTCGCCTTTTTTTGAATCAAGAATAAATCGAATTCAAACAATTCAAGTGCGTCAAAAATTCAATTAACAGAACCCAAATACAAACGCTATAATATATATAGTGTAAACGGGAAACCCTGTTGCCTAACTTTGAATGGTAAGTAGAATATTTTTATTGTAGAAAAGTATAGGGTTTTTTTTTGTCTATTTAATTATAGGCTGAGTATAGGGAAGTTTTTTCTGAAAGTGATATTGATTTTCATTGTTACATTCTAAACTACCTGTTTTACTATTATTGAAATATGACGAAGTTGAAACGTGTTATTTCAGTTGATATTGCTGTATTTTCTAATTTAAGCTTCACCAATAATCATCCTTGTCCCTTAAAAACTAAAAATAACCTTAGTTTTTGAGTTAGTGAACTGCGGGGGACTATTTCGATTTATTTCCCCAACTTCCTTGATCTCTAACTTTTCAAACTAGACTACCTAACCTTGGCTTTTGAATAGAAATGTCTATGTATCTCACTATATCTATATCTCACTATAACCCACTATATCTCTAAAAATTGGCGCAAGCTCACATTTATTTGAAAAATTGAATGATATGAATATTCCTTATTAAAACATAATTAATAGAGTTTTTGCGTTGATAATAACAGCTTATTAGATTAACTAACGCAAAAACTATTCATGTATATTTACCTCATGTACAGGTTAGAATGGAGCACTCCATGGTCCTACTTGATCAACAAATTCTTTTGCACATAAACAAAACAATAAGGTTAGCTTCACCTATCAATGCAGTGAACCATTCTTTTTATTGATGAAACTTATAATGGCAACTGGAAAAGTGTAAAACTTGAAATTTCCATTGCATGTTTTATTTTTACACAATCTGGAACACCAACAAATTCTCCAGGACATTATTTAGGTTTAGCCCTATCTCCTCCAAAACGTTAATTCACTCAACTTTTCGCGAAATGATCCACCAATAACATAGTTGCCAAAAATATCCTTTCCACCCACTTGCACACAGCAAATACAGACATACACACACACATACAAACACACACACACACACACACACACACACACACACACACACACACATACACACACACAGACCAATACCCAAAAACCACTTTTTTGGACTCAGAGTTCAACCAAACGGATAGAAAACCTAATATTGGGGTACCTTAATTTTTTTGGAGCAATACTTTCCTTATCTATGGTAGTAGGTAGGGCAAGGAAAGTAAAAATGCAAAATTATCACCTTGAATTTAGACCTCAGATGCGTTTGGTCAATAACAGTTCATGTACTTGTATCTTGGTAGCCTATATGTATTTCAAGTATTCATGCAACAAGAATGTTCAAATAAAAATGTAATAACTACTGGTATGATAGACGTTTTCATGCAACAAGGATTGTATTTACCACTTGAAGGAGGAATTCACTTATATAAAATGTTTATTTAGAACACTCTTTTTATCTTATATTAAGTTTCAAATTATACCAAAGATATTCCACAGCACTTCCATCATCTTTAAAATGTCCTCTCACTAAAGCAATGAGATGTTTTAAACTTTCCTAATAGATTAGCTGCCCTTCCCATGTCTTATTCATTATGGTCCTGATGAGAATGTTGGCTGAATGGTAAACCACCTCTATTGACATTATTTGGCTCTGCGCATCTGAAATACAATCCACACTAACAGCAATGCTGTGGACATATTTCTGTATCATTCATGAATCACTTTGCAGGTGATCAAATTAGATATTCTTATTCTGGTGAGATTGGTTGGAACTAAGCCTCAAAATGCTATGCTGTGCATTGCAAATGTGGTGTACTGTATTTTTAGTATGCGTCTGGGCTCAATGTTATTTCCCCAGTTTTTATCAGAAATTGAGCAGATAAGAATACTTGGCTTGTTTTCAACATGTGCCTGCGCATATTGTTGATCTCATATATAGAATTTACAGTTCATAAACTTAAATATAAGATTTAAATATACATTCTAGAATTATATAACTTACATTAAATTTACATTGTAAAATTAACAATTTATCTAATATCCTGTCCAATTTTGTCACTGGAGAAAAACACGAGCTCAGGTTCTAAGAGATTATGTAAAGAAAATTTACATATCTCAAGCTTAATCAAGCTGTATAATATGTCATTAGATTCAAACTACAAAAACTGTAATGTACTTCATGCATCAAGTCATCCTTCACATAACTTATTTTTATTTACTTTCAAGAAGATAGACAAAAATCATGCCTATATCAAACAGAACAATAGAATTGGAAGTATTAGTGTAATAATTATGTATAAGGTGTTTCAATAATGACACTGTATCTTCAAATTCGATTGTTTTAATAGTATCTTCAATTTAATATTGTTTTAATTGTACTGTGGCCACAGTTGAATCCACAGATTATAGAATTATTCTAAAGATAGCCTACTGTTCTGTAGTAATCGTGGTTTAATCCTTTTAATTGTTAACAAGGATGAGCAAACAACAATTGCGAATTTTATAGCTGTAGCAGATAACCATCATTCAATCACTGTATATACAGTAGTAATGTGAGACTTGTGTGATTGCAAATTCTCCTAGATGGATTATTATGTAATTTCCATGGTAGAAACTGATAACTGTAGTTGAGTGCATTCAAGGTTGATACCTAGGAATTTGGAATGACAACTATCATTCAGTGGGATTTCATGTGTGAAGTGCAGTATATTTTTGAGTTAGTTTCTTATAGAGCCAGGTCCAAAGTCCAGGTATAAAGTGTGATGGCCATTCAAATATTTCAAATAGTCATGCTGAAAGTGTGAAAGATTTAAATAAAATTCGAGTAGGCCTAATACATGCAAGATTTAATAAATTAATAATTTCACTTTTTTCACCTAAACCAGTGGAATATTGAATATTTTTATTTCAATCCATTTTATCTATTTGTGGCGTTTCACTGTTTATAAAGGTGAGGTGATGGTTAGCCAGAAAGTAAATGAAATATGTGTAGATAGAAAACTATAGTTTTTCTCTGTTCTACCAATAATCCATTTACTCACTGCATGACCATCTTGAAGTGTAGCCTCTCTCATCTAATTGGTTCTATGTTTGTATTTTATTTTTTACCTATTTTATTCTGTTCTTTGTTGATATTTTTTCTGTGTTTCAGATAATTGAACAGTGGATTTGCAAATAATTCTTGTTGTTTGTTGTAAATGGCAAAGCTGAATTTTCTCTATTTTCAATGTCAACATTATCAATGTTAAACTGAAATACACGTGCAGTATTAATAAACCATCATTATTTTTAAAACAGATAGCCTACTGTTTTCTTTTTATAGATTTCACACCCATAAATTTAGAGCTTGAACCTAGATGATAAAAAATTGTAATTTATAATAAATTGTAGCCTACTTTACTCTATAAGAAAATTGGACATTATCTGCATAATGTTTTACCCGTGTGAATTACTGAGGAATAATTTTGGAAAACTGTTGCAATATTTTAAACACAATAAAATTTTCTAATTTGTTTGTGAGAACAATAATAAGATAGTAAGGCCCTTATACTCAAAACCAGTTCAACTATAATCCTAGTTTGAACTTTTGACTCATGCATAATAAATACGATCAAAGCTTAGTTTAATCCTGGAATAATTAAAACTGCTATCAAGTTTAAGGGCATTTTCTAAGTATTCAAGTATAAGGGCCACATACACATCCATCATTGTGTATATAATTTTTTACTGGTACGCTTGAACTATGTCTATTTGTTTGTTAATGTATTGAAAAGCTATTTTACAGACATGTCTACAATAATATTGAGGTTACAAATTGTAGGATCAACAGCCGACTTGAAGAGGCCAGAGTTTATATCAAGAATATTTAGTCCAAGAATATTTATTCTTTCTTTGAAAAATTAGTACGGAATAATACTCATTAATTTTGGCAACTGCAAGGATGAAAATAATACATAGGAACTATATGTGGGATTTCTATAGAATCAAGAACAGCAAGTAATCCAAATTTTGAAAATTTCAGTTTCAATTTGTAATGAAATGTAGGTTGCGTAAGATACATGCTCAACTATCAAAAATTAATTATTGGTACTGGTAGGCTGAATTAATTTATTGCGGAAACTATTGCTGCTTATACAGGTAAAATAACATATACCGATAGGAATATTGAAGTCTATAACATTATAGTTGAGGTTAACTACCATAAATAAATATAAAGCTAAACTTCAGGCTTTCGTAAAAAATTGGGCTATTCATCTCCCACTAATATGTTGGGTAGCGCCAAGCAACAACTTATTTGACCTAGGATCAGGACTATTCAATGATCAGAATTAATGTTGTATTGAAAGTGCATAAATAACTAAGCTCCCACATGAGCTCAGAGGCTTGTGATATGGATGATAGATGACGACTACTTTTTAGGTAGGTATCAGGGTCCACCTGGTTATCAGACTGGCGCTTTATCACTCCTACAACAAGCCACCCAAGTCTTTTGACAAAGATTGGATTAGTGTATTCGCTATGACAAGGTCTATTCACTATGAGCATCTACCGTGCTGCTCTCTGGTGGATTATCGTGTGTACTTTTCTACACGTTTTAGCATACAAAGCATAGCGCTAAATGGGAAAAATGCATTTATAATTAGAATAGTATTATTTGCTGCTTCATGCATTTCTCAGTAATTAGAAGATGATATTTAGGATATGAATGTTAGTTATTGATAGTATTATAGCTCATTATATTAGAAAAATCCTAGTTTTCAAGTATTTGAGAGCAGACAACCGCAAACAGATGTATTTGAGAGTCGACAAAAACTTTGAGATAACAGCTGATAAGTTATCTTACATAAAAATGAAAAATTGGCGCAAGCTCACATTTATTTGAAAAATTGAATGATATGAATATTCCTTATTAGAACATAATTAATAGAGTTTTTGCGTTGATAGTAACAGCTTACCAGATTAACTAACATAAAAACTATTCATGTACATCACCTCATGTACAGGTTAGAATGGAGCACTCCATCGTCCTACTTGATCAATAAATTCTTTTGCACATAAACAAAACAATAAGGTTAGTTTCACCTATCAATATTTATTCAATGCAGTGAACCATTCTTTTTATTGATGAAACTTATGTATGGCAACTGGAAAAGTGTAGAACTTGAAATTTTCATTGCGTGTTTTATTTTTACAATCCAGAACACAACAAATTCTCCAGGACATTATTTTAGGTTTAGCCCTATCTCCTCCAATGTTAATTCAATCAATTTTTTTCGCCAAAATGATCTGCCAATAGCGCCTCAATTGCCAAAAATATCCTTTCCACCCACTTGCAGACAGCAAATAGCCTATATTGCCCCCCATCACAGAGGGCTATGATTCTTACCATCTCTAAACTATAAATTTGTTAGACCAGTTGATATAATAATATTAACCAGGCATTATATAGGTAGCTTGATTTTACATGTAAACTTGGGAAGCCTATATATTCCTCTGTCGATCTGCATTTTTTTCAGAATTCTACTAAGATAAACAAATTAAAGCAATGCCAATATGGTATGGAATGTTTATTATGCACTGATTTTTCCATCAGTTATATAAAATTATAGCTTGTTCTATTTTGTTCAGAGTATATCTGATGGTCATAAAAACAATTATGTAATAGGTGAGTTAGGTTATAACTAACCTCTATATAATCATTATCCAAGCAATGAACCACCATGTGCATGAATTTTAGTAGGATAATATAAATGATCATTATAATTATGTTTAATAAGACAAAAGACATCAGCTTGTCAAAACTTGAGATTTTCAAGCATGTGCATAGCCTAGTTTGTAGTCTATGTACAGTACCATACCGTACCCTTGAATACTTATTTTTTCTCAGGGCTGCTGTTGTATTTATCAGAATGTTCAAATAATGAAAATCAAAGTACCCTTATTTTAAATATTTTAAACAAATTTGTTTAAAATTACACAAATCATATTATTAATATTATTAAAACCAGCCAAGAAAAACTAGGCAGAACCTGTGCTATTTCTTTCCTAAATCTCATAATTTATTATTCGTTATCATAATTATTATTTTAATAAATTATTATAATTATCATACACTGTAATAAAAAATAATATGATTCAAATAAAGGTTGATTTTATAATTATTTTATCAAAATATTTTGCCAAAATAGCCTACTTTGATGGCTTAGATATCATGATTCTGAAGTCCTTTGAGTTATGGTAGCCTATTACAGTATATGGGTCAAGTCTAATCAGTGGCGCTTTGTGGATTTTAGAGCTTGTAGGAACTATCAGAACTAACCCAATAAATAATGATTGGTTGAGGAGACTCAATATCTCTAAAAAAGTGATGGAAATATGATTGAAAAGTATTTTTGTTAAAGGAAAAATTCCAGAGCTGCAAATACATTTTGAAACCCTACTATATAAAATCAAATTATAAATGCTAATGAAGCTCTAGTATCAATTGAATTCACCTTAATGAGGAAATAATCTCAGGAAATATGTTTACTCAATTTTCTAATCGGTGAGATTAGATAAGCAACGTGCCTTTGCCAGCACCATTGTAATGGTGACTGGTTCCTCTAAATTCAATTTATGAGCCTCAAAAATCGCTTCCCGGTGGTTTGGAGCCCACCTAAAGCAGTAGGTCCATTCATATCTCATCATCATCCTTCCCATTACCCACGCACAGGCCCAAGAGCCCATGTGGGCATCACCCTCAAAAAAATAAATAAATAAATAAAAAATAATAATGCACAAAAATGGAAAATGAAATTGAGTTGTTTGTTTTCTATTTTTTCTACTATTGAATGATTGCAATTCATTCTTCCACAAAAAATAGACATTTTCATTGAATCAATCATTCTTATAATCAGAGCAAACAAAAAAATCACTGTTTGTAAATGATCAAACTACAGCACTATCAAATTTAGTCAAAAATTTACAGTCTGATGTCTCAATACCTGTATAAAACAATCTTTTGTTTGTATTCTTCCAAAAATTTTAAATAAACATATAAATTACGTGTGAAATTCAAATTACCAACTTAACTTGGTTCTTTATTGTTCTTGTGGATAACCGAATTGATAACTATTCAGCAGACAATTCATGGTACGGTACTAATTCTATGCCATACCTGTTATCACATTATGATATTATATAATTTAAAGAAAGAGAAAATTCAATTTGATATTACAATTTTATACTTTAATTTACATTCAGCGTAAAACCGAATCAAAACTAATAATACAAGATAAAACATATACCAGTAAACACATACCCACCGGTAAACAAAACATCACAACGCTCAAGTCGTATCGGTGTAGGTATAGTGGAGCTGCAAACAGAAGAGCCTTTGGCAACATAGATGCCATTCACTGCTGCCAGCAGTCCAAATGAAAATTGTTCTACTCTCACCATCTCACAATTAAAATATTATTGAATATATTTAATAAAATATATAATATATTCTAGAATTAAATATATTTCTATTTGTGGAATCAATATGATCATGATTTCCCTGCAACACAATATTTTTTATAATATTATTACAGTATGGTACTTCTGTGCGGGGTCTGTGCACTCTGGTGGTGAAAATTATACTCTGATTTGTAAACATTCATGTTTAGTTTTTGTTGCTAAACACCGCTTGTGGCCAACAGATTGTTATGAAAACAAACTGGGAAAGGATTGAAATTGAATAAAAATAAAATTACCATTTGCAGTAGACCATAATAGGCTAGGTACTAATATTCATTCATACATTTATTCATATTATGCTTGTTTTAAAACCATTCAATATTCCAACAAACTGCTAACAATCACCTATTTGATGTTACCATAAAGCTCAGTAAATAATTATAAAAAATGTCTCGAGGGAATGTTTTTGTAGTCAGCTGATTTATGAGACACGCCCCTGTTCTTTAGATTATGTATGGTAGGTCATGGCGAAGACTACAAAATCATATTGGCAGTTGCAATGTGTGCTTTGTTGATTCAGCCTCTTGGAACTATAATTTAGTGTAAAAGCATTAGGTTGGCTGAAGTGATTATTCCTCAGAAATTATAGTTCTGCGCATGCGTAGTTATACTCTCACTTCCCTCTGCCATCTTGCCAAAGGCTCTCCTATTTGCAACACCACTATAGCTCCTCAAAGCCCGTATTCCAGCCAGACTGAGAATATTAGTTCTTCTCAAATCTGCACGGAATGCATTGGGCGCTAGTGTCAAAATGTAGGAAAAGATTCCGCTTCCTACAATGCAAAGGAGATCAGACAGAGTAGGTTCTCGACTGTATCAAAAGCGCACTGTTCCGTATCTTACAATAAGATATGCAAATTATTTGCATATTTCAATGTGTTACCGCCAATATAACCTCGGCTGTTTGCCTCCTTATCTGTCGGTAAGTGACAGAGAGTTTTGAACTAGCCGCCGCTTGATCTGTTGCCAACCTCCCGGTTAGAGTGGCAGCGCTGATTTATGAATATCGACTAGCTGGCTGACTCGACACTCCTGTCTTGTGCTTTCTTTTTTCGCCGTCCCGGAGTTTTATAACCTATGTTTGTGATTTAGCTGTCGCATGGACTGAACCCGCTCTGACCGCCTTTGCGAGTGAATCTCTTCTTCAAAATTGAAACGACTGCCTCTATCCGCAAACTTGAGACATTTCATCAATTATATTGCTTGGATGAATTGGCTATTGAATCACCGCCAATTCAGTTGTGCTACAGTGAATCCCCACTTCGTATTGTCTACGATCCATACCGCTCTACAGTTGAAATACCGCTTGCAAGCTTGCCCTCTTCAAACTCATACCAGACTGTCTCCAGTTTCTTCGCCATCTGAATCCTTAGGAGAAACCCTGAGTATCGAACTGCCTGAGAAACCGCTGCCTCCAGGGCATTATGAACTATTGACCATAACCTTAGTCTGTGTGCTTCAATTATACTGTGAGTACTGTTATTAATTTGAGGTCGTGGCTTGCGACCATATAACCCAAGCCTGGTCCTCCATATGTGTGATACAAAATACAAAGATATGAGCATTTTTCAGTTGTTATATTTCCGCCTCTACCAGAAGTAGCTACTAAGTAACGTGACTGGACGCCCAGAGAACTGGCTCCAACACAATGAACTTTAACATGCTCCTCATGATACACAATTAGTTTATATTTTATTCTGAATAAAAAGTGTAGGAACATTCTCACTTCATACATGGAGGAATCGCCCTAGAGTCTAATATGTATAAGTCCCTTATATATGTTGGAATGGATGGTGTTGTTTTTCAACTTATAATATAGCCTTACCAGGCCTTCAATTTCCAATATTGGAATGAAATCCAGGAGAATTATAGAGAACACCACCAAACAGTTATTCTATGGAAATAACATGCAAATATTCCATTTATTTCTATGTCCAGCTTGAAATGATCCATTATCCATGACAACGGTTGAAATTTATTAGATAATAAAAACATAATAATATAATATAATAGATTATTATAATTTAGGCTATTCAAATAATAAAATCAAGGAAGAAACGTGTGGTGTGATTAACGCTAATTAGTCTTTCATTCAAACATAGCCTGCATACCAACACAGCAATTCTTCTTTTGATTAATTTCAACACGAATGGAAATATTTTACTTTTGGACCACTCTTTATGGTTAGCTAGTCTACCAACTGCTCTGCAAGTTTCATACCTACATATTTTGCTTCTCAAACCTTTTGTGGTGAGAAAAAATTAAAAATTAAAAATTAAAAATTAAAAATTAAAAATTAAAAACAATGAAACTTGCAGAGCAGTTGGTAGACTAGCTAACCATAAAGAGTGGTCCAAAAGTAAAATGTTTCCATTCATGTTGAAATTAATCAAAAGAAGAATTGCTGTGTTGGTATGCAGGCTATGTTTGAATGAAAGACTAATTAGCGTTAATCACACCACACGTTTCTTCCTTGATTTTATTATTTGAATAGCCTAAATTATAATAATCTATTATATTATATTATTATGTTTTTATTATCTAATAAATTTCAACCGTTGTCATGGATAATGGATCATTTCAAGCTGGACATAGAAATAAATGGAATATTTGCATGTTATTTCCATAGAATAACTGTTTGGTGGTGTTCTCTATAATTCTCCTGGATTTTGTTCCAATATTGGAAATTAAAGGCCTGGTAAGGCTATATTATAAGTTGAAAAACAACACTATCCATTCCAACATATATAAGGGACTTATACATATTAGACTCTAGGGCTATTCCTCCATGTAGGAAGTGAGAATGTTTACACTTTTATTCAGAATAAAATATAAACTAATAATATTTTGAGGGTGATGCCCACATGGGCTCTTGGGCCTGTGCGTGGGTAATGGGAAGGATGATGATGAGATATGAATGGACCTACTGCTTTAGGTGGGCTCCAAACCACCGGGAAGCGATTTTTGAGGCTCATAAATTGAATTTAGAGGAACCAGTCACCATTACAATGGTGCTGGCAAAGGCACGTCGCTTATCTAATCTCACCGATTAGACGCTCTCTACCACTGGGACAAACCTGAGTCAGTATAGCACAAAAATGTGAGAAACTTCTTGAAAATTGAGTAAACATATTTCCTGAGATTATTTCCTCATTAAGGTGAATTCAATTGATACTAGAGCTTCATTAGCATTTATAATTTGATTTTATATAGTAGGGTTTCAAAATGTATTTGCAGCTCTGGAATTTTTCCTTTAACAAAAATATTTTTCAATCATATTTCCATCCCTTTTTTAGAGATATTGAGTCTCCTCAACCAATCATTATTTATTGGGTTAGTTCTGATAGTTCCTACAAGCTCTAAAATCCACAAAGCGCCACTGATTAGACTTGACCCATATACTGTAATAGGCTACCATAACTCAAAGGACTTCAGAATCATGATATCTAAGCCATCAAAGTAGGCTATTTTGGCAAAATATTTTGATAAAATAATGATAAAATCAACCTTTATTTGAATCATGTTATTTTTTATTACAGTGTATGATAATTGTAATAGTTTATTAAGATAATAATTATGATAACGAATAATAAATTATGAGATTTAGGAAAGAAATAGCACAGGTTCTGCCTAGTTTTTCTTGGCTGGTTATAATAATATTAATAATATGATTTGTGTAATTTTATCAATTATATTATGAAGAGCAATAATCTTACTTCCAATAAAAATTTGTTTGTGATTCAACACTAATTTTAAAAAATATACAGATTATGGGTATCATAAAAGCAAAGATTGATCACAGTAACAATGGGAATTCAAGACTTGCATTGTCAAAAAAATACAGGGAGCATGGGATTCAAACTCGCGTCCACAGAATGCCAGTCCACAATTCTTTCATTGAGCCAGACCGGTTTCTACTAACATTGCAGAAAAAAAGATGCACAAATATGTAGTTGTGTCAGAAACAATAAGTAGAACAAATAATAGAGAAAGAGATGTTTGCATTCACAAGAGGTAGGCTATCTCAGTTCTCAGTAAGTTTAAAAGGAATTCAAAATTTGATGAACAAAATAATTTTTTTAATCAAATATGATACGTTTTGAGCTTTAATTTCTTGCATTTCTAGGAACTTTACAATACTCAATCATATCAAGTTCAAGCTGAGTTTATTCTGAGCAAAGCAAAACTTGTTTGAAATACCCAAACCTATAATAATTGCTTTTCGAACAAATGCCTAATTCTAATTAATTTATAACTTACTGCTTTATCTGGAAACAAGGTATAGGCTACATCTGTCAAGAAATTCTCTGTTATAGATGAGCTAAGTTCATAAATAAGCTTATTGTAAGTTGATATTTCAGCCTGCTTTCTAGCAAACAAACTAAAAAAATCTGGTGTGGTACACTCACACAACTTTCCTTGCCATTCATATTTGCGTACGGTACCTAATACAAGTATTTATACGTAGTCATCAGCAAGTGCAAATTGCAATAGGACATTACTTTCTCTTCTTCTGGTTCTAACAGTGAATTTTTCACAACAAGAGTCATGGCAGTCAATAGGGCTTATATAGGACTATTTTAGGTATGAGTTTAAGAAAAATTGTTAGAGACGTTTTCAAGAAAATTGTTGATCTTCTGCGAATTTGCCAGGAATGAGACTCATGGCAGTTGATAGGGCTTATATAGGGCTATTTTGGGTATGATTTTCAAAAAAATCGTTAGAGCCGTTTTTGAGAAAATCTTGAAAAACACAATTTTTGGCATATTATCTACCATTTTTCAATGATTTTTTTTTAATTTCTTAGAGTCGGTCCTCATGGTATAAGAACCTCAAGTTCAAAGTTTCAAGTCAATTTGTCAATTAGGAATTGAAATATTGCAAAATCCATTATTCTCAACAATGCTGTGGATTTTCTGCTATTTTGCCAGGAATGAGAGTCATGGCAGTCAATAGGGCTTATATAGGACTATTTTGGGTAAGAGTTTAAGAAAAATTCTTAGAGACGTTTTTGAGAAAATTGTAGAAAACACCATTTTTGGCATATTATCCACCATTTTTCCCCATTTTGTGACTAATTTTCTAGAATTTCTTCAAGTTGGGTCCTCATGGTATAAGAACCTCAAGTTCAAAGCTTCAAGTCAATCGGTCAATTAAGCCTTGCACAGACCAATGCGTTGCGAATTTGTTGCAGTGGTTCCAAGAATTTGGACTCTGATTTTGAGGCAAAGGTTTTGGTGCAAAATATTTGTAACACTGGGGCACACACACCAAAGCAAAATAATTGTGACTTAGAGCGCGGGAATATTTGAGTATTTAACCTAACCAACCTGATGTATCAATAGAATAGAATAGAATGAAATTTATTATAGCCTTATCTGAGGGCATCAGATAAAATACAAGCATCAAATAACAAATACAAAATTTCATAGGCCTACAAAGTACAAAGATATTAGTAAGAAGCACTGTCAATCACTGTGTCCACATCTTTGCGACTTTCGGCATGCTGGTTTCAGCCAGCAGCACACCACACGTTGTAACAAAATCAAAGCTAAGCCGCATGCTGCGATCGTGCTCTTCTCTTTTTTCCATAAAGCTGTTATTTAGCAAGCTAATATGATACCAAATCGGGATGAAAAGCGATATTCTTCTAATTCCAATCGAAAATAAAGTATAAAATAGCTGATTTAATAAATAATTTATTTTGAGTTGCGGTTATGTTTTCAGGGAATCATAAAACTGAGCATCTTACTGCGCATGCTGAGTCTTCAAACCAGCATGCTGGTTTGCAACAATGTCATTTTGTCAGAATGCTTGAATATTGAAGCTGGGCTTTCGTCTTGCAGCTTTTTATCTGCGGCTTCTATCTGTTCGTTAAAGGTTATGTTCTTTTGTTTATTTTGATAGCCGTAGCTGTTGCAAGTGTCATCAAATTTAATAAACTCATTATAAAAGTACATTATTGGTCGGTTTTGGTAAGTTTGGTCAGTTAAATTACTTTAGTTTTCTTTAATTAAATTAATTGAAGTGCTGCTGCAGCATGCAGCAGCACTTCAAATTTCCAGCATGCTGGCTTGCAACAATGTCATTTTGTCAGAACGCTTGAAGATTGAAGCTGGGCTTTCCTTGCAGCTTTTTATCTGTGGCTTCTATCTGTTCGTTAAAGGTTATGTTCTTTTGTTTATTTTGATAAGCCGTAGCTGTTGCAAGTGTCATCAAATTTAATAAACTCATTATAAAAGTACATTATTGGTCGGTTTTTTGGTAAGTTTGGTCAGTTAAATTACTTTAGTTTTCTTTAATTAAATTAATTGAAGTTTATTCAAGTAATTTTGCTTAGGCTACACAATGTTTTTAATAAGCAACATCCAACCAAAATTTTGGAGTTGAAAAGGGTATATATTTTGCTTTTCAAAAGAATCGATAATCAAGAATTTGGTTGTTTAAAAGAAATATTTCGAGATCTTAATTAATATCCTATCATTTCGAGTGATTTTAGAGGAATCTGTCTACCTGTTTGTAAAAAAATAAACGTCAGAAATGTAACATTCATTTAAATTTTCAGATTAACCAAAAAAAGCCACATTCTATTTGGGTAGCTTGAATTATAGGTAACATTCAAGTAAAATAGAAGTCTTGATAAGATAACATTTAAAATTCCATCCAAAGTAATAGTTTCAAAGTATAATTTACCGAAGGCTAACATTTTATTCTACGGTAGCCTACTGTAAATCTTAGGCCGGCATTACACGGTAATAGTTCTATAATCATAATTATGAAAATATGATTTTGAATCTACATCTCTTTTCATATGATTAACTATGATAATAGGAATATTATACCGGCCTTGAGCTGATGCATAATGTATTCTAGAGAACTTCACTAACGTAACTTAATGATCAAGTTGCAAAGAATAAGATCATTTTCACTGTCTCAAATTAAATAGAGGATCACTTTGCTATTAGGACTACTAACGTAAGTTATAATTAATCAATGAGTATTGAAATTTACCCTTTTTGAGTCATTTTCAAGTGAATTTTACTATTTATTGATTTATTATACATTGTATGTATGTCTGGCTCAACAGCCCATAAAGGCCCTAGGCCTACAAGCTGGTTGCCAGTTTCAAATTCACTCTACTATACAGCCCATCCAAGCCAGCCCCAAAGGAGTTTATTATAAATTAGTAGCCCTAATAACGAAGTGAACATTTATAATAATATGGTAGGTGTGATGGCTAGACAACGCAACTCAAGCGCCGCTTGGGAATAAAAGGAATCCACCCCTTGGCCCTTGAGAATCCAATATAGTTTCACGTGGTCATATTCACCAGTGTTGTATCTCTCAGCTACATACAACAAAAATATAGTGATATAGTCGATTGTCTCTTAAAAACTCATCAACACTCTATGAAAACAAAATATATTTAAAAACGAAAATGCAGGGTACCTGAAGAATATACATATTTTTGAAGTAGGTAATCCCTATAAAGATGATTAACCCTTGGACCCGCCAATAAACAAATTTCACATTTTAGTGAAGTAGATATTTTGTTAATAATCTGCAATGATGAGTTGTAACATTCTTAATTTTTATGAGAATATGTCATATTTGTCTGTAATTAATAAATAACCATGATAATAATTCATTCGAATCTCCATTTATTTAATATAATAAATAACTATTTTGCAGATTTTTCGAACAGTTTTTTTTCTTTCCAGAAATCCAACCTCAAATCCCACATCATCCTTGATACTCCACTTCATCCTACAACTTCCTTTATAAGAATTATAAGAAAATGGAATGAACTACGGAAATGCAATGAACTTTTTTATTGAGTATCAGAGAATGAAATTGTGAGATAACAATAATTGGTAGCTAATTTTTTCCAATAACTAAAGTGCAATATACAACTCTAGTGTTACTTGCACTTGAAGTGTGAACAATACTCAACCAGGACTTTTTCTTAATATCATAGTTGAGTGGACATTACTGTCCAAACTTCGCCACGTCTTTGATAAAAAAGTCATTCATTCAAAACAATACAATGGTTTTAACTTGACTTATTTCTCTACTAATTCATCCAACTTTGTCTTGCTATTTTGAATTCTTCTTATCCATGTTGTGTATTTGATGAATTTGATGCTCTATTTCATATTATCAACCAAATAATTATAATAAAGTGTAGAGTTTTGCTTTTATGTACTTTAAAAAGGAACAAATCTCATTCTAGACTTGCAATGATTATCTATTCAGATGAAAAGACAATAAGAAAAAGTAATTACATCGAAAATGAGGAGACAGTTTAGCATAATATTTATATTTAATTAAATACAATATATACAGTACTACATACTTCCACTTTTCTTTGTATAGAAGAGAAGGCTAAGAACAAGAAAACGAAATAATAAAAAACACTCAGGATTTAATATCAATATCTTCTTGTAAATACTAAATATCTCCTTGCAAAGGAATATGTCAGTGCCTATTATATCCGAGACCAGTTCATTTCCATTTAGCTGCTGGAACAAAAATTAAAATTTTTTTGAGTATTACATAAAATAGGGAAATATTTTTTAGAGAAGATACAGTAGTGAGATATTTAAAAAAAAATAATATAGAGAAAGGCAAATCAATGAATCTAAGAGGACAAAATCTTGAGAGGGCTGTCTTAAATCTGACAGATAGCTGATTACAAAAAATTATACTACAAGGAGAAACTTTGTATTTTCAAGTTATATTGAGATTATTCAGTTGTGAATTGTTGAGCATAATTGATTATTATGACCAGAGACAACATTCATGGATTCAAAATATTTTTATTTCTTATTTTGTCCTCATCCTAATTTGAATATTTAAAACAGTTGAACAACAAAAACATGGAAAAGATAATAGAATAAAAACGAATGTTCTAGTGATCGAAATTAACATTATGTGTTTCTTCAAGTTGTAATGGTCTTACCCTATTGTCCAATAGGGCTCATTTCATAGAATTTGTCATGAAAAATAGCCTACAGATGGAGTGGAATACTTACAATGAACGTCAAATGTTAGCCAACAATTGTAAAACAATCTAGACCAAGTAAAGTCTGTCCAAGCAAAGAAGACCATCTGGCAAAATGGGAAAATGACTCCAGCTTGGTCAATATTTGTTCAAGAATTATAAATTTAGTCTTATTGTAGATCAAATTGTTTCATACAATTTGAGATAAAATTGATAATTTTTGAGCCAATATTGACCAAGCTTGAGTCATTCTCCCATCTTGCCAGAGGGTCTTCCTTGCTTGGACAGACAATACATTATTGATATTAAATGTTCAAAAATTGATGGATAAAAGAATAGAATATGCTAAAAGAAAGGTATTAAGAACTAGCTGTTCAACTGTTCAAAATAACTTATCTGTTAGTAAGATCGCCTCTTCATCTGAATTTCTTGACTTCTAAGTTTTATGAAGTAGGCCACATAGGCTATATTATACAGGCTTAGAAATAATGAAACAAATCTTTAGAAATATTTCTAAAACACATATATGTTTTGATTCTCAGATCATTTTCAATGTGAGTGAATAAGTTGAATGAATTTTATTTGAAAGATTACTTAGTTTATTCTTTTTATTCATCTATAGAAATAATTATCCAAATAATTTGTCTGAGGGTCTATTTAATTAAGGGTTATAACTAGATATAAAATCATTAACTTTGAAAATTTCCTCGATTACTATGTAGGTGACCACAGGCATTACAGAAATTTCATGTAAATTACCTTCTCTGCTGAGTATTATTCATATGGACTGCGGTATCTTATGAAGATTATCATAGAAAATTAAATTATACATTTTCCAAGTGTGAAGGTTCAAGAGGAACACATTCCAATTCACTACGCCTATTATAAAAATGCCAATCTTGTCTAAGAACAAGTATAAGTCGTTACCTCAGAGCTGGTCTCCTGGACAATGCGTTCCTGACCCAGAGCAGAAGTGCCTGCTCATGGTCGGCGGGCGCAGAAGTGGTGGTGGGAGCGGAGGAGGAGAAACGTTGCACGGCGGCCAGCACTCGGTCGGAAGTGGCCACCTCTGAGCGACATCACCGCCTCCTTCACACGCGCTCTGCAACACACCCACACCAAATGAAATCAAAATCTTTTATTCCATAGGAAATGCATTATTTAAAAAAAAGTATCAAAAATAATTGAATTTCTATAATGCAATAATTAAAAATATAATATAGAATAAATAAGATTTTCCCCCCAAAAATAAGATTTTATTTCACCAGGAAAATTTATACTTGGTGGCACGCAACGTGCAGCAATCTGCTCAGACAGATTCAAATATTTCCAAATGATGACACATCATCATCATTGTGGGTCAAGTGGCTCTTGTGCCTCAACTTTACCCACAACACTTTATGTAATATACAAAGTGTAAAATAAAGACATTTATCTATCTATCATGTCACTAGTGAGATAATAAAATTATTATATATAGGCTTATCTACAATGATTATATTTTATACCGTATTTCTAGAATCATATATCATAATTATTGTAACCCTATATAAAACATGCTATTGTAGATTAACAGAACCTACATTCTATAGAAGAAAATAGTGTCACCTTTAAGGATGGGTGGTAGTGGACAGCAAACTGCCCAACGGCAGAATCAAACCCCATAAGAGCAATGTAATTTTTATCAATCTCTTGGAGCAGATATAGAGAGCCTCTATGGTCAGAATTTCACGTTCTTTATATCATTGAAAGGCAAATAAAATTCTACAGGGGGTTGAATTTTCACTTTTTAATTTCAATAATTAGAGTTCAATACTTTTAGAGCTGATTAATTTTACAGCAATTATTAGAATAAACTAAAAAATCAAAAAGTAAAAAGTCCACCCCCTGGAGAATTGAATTCTCTTTCCAATGACATGAAGAAAGTTTACCCTGCTCAGACAATTAAGGCATAGGTAGTTTTTCTGTACAATTGTCATTAAAAAAATTTATATTGCATTATTTGAGAAAGAAACATAAAAAACTGACCTGTTGTTTGACTTTGCTGGCAATGGTGAATTTATTTGGCGCAAAATTTGGACTAACGGACACATTATATTTCCTCCCTCCAATGAAGTAGGCTACTTGATAATGTGTAATGCTTTTCAGGGTCCAAGCAGGCTCCAGAGTAACTGCAAAAAGATGATCATTGAGCTTATAAGTTGTGAATGAAATAATTGATCCACAATGAAAAAAAGTTGACATTTTACAACACCAATGACACCATGGGGCACCAATAACATTTTTCTAGTTAAAGTTTTCTAGTTCAGTTTTCATAGCATTCTTGAAGGAGAAATATAAAAATTATGCATTTGAGGGAATTTACATGCAAATGGTTAGTATTTAAGTGTCAAGTGTTGAAGTTATGTTTGAAACATTAACGTGCTCTGTAGGCCTATTTGACAACTTACATAGCCCACCTGAGAACCCACAAATACAATACCGGTACCTATGTAATATTCTCTCAATTATTACAAAGAAATAGAATAGAAGGTATAAGATATTGCATATTTGAATTTTAAGTAATTTACTGTGCTTTCAAACTCAAGGAAATAGCTCAGGTAACTCATTTTCTTGCCAGGGTGTCTTCTTTGCTTGGACAGACTGTATAATAGTGGAGTAGATATGAAACTGCCTACCAGCTTGTGGGCGTAGGCCCTTCATGGGCTGTTGAGCCACTGAGACAGACAGAATCATGGAATATTATTTGGAACAAGCTATTGTAGATGAATTTGATGATGTGCTATGATCAAAGAATTTGATTTTGCTTTATATCTATTAACATACATTGATAGTAGCCCTGGACAAAAAGGGAATATTAATTATAACTTTATCAATTATTATAAAGAAATAAAAAAAGAAGGTAGAAGATATTGCAAGTAGCCTAGACAAACAGTTAGTAGGTACTTACATGTTAATAATCCAAACATTGTTTTCATCATTATCTTCTTCCCCCGATGAAGTATCTAGGTACTGGATAATATGTGATGCTTTCTGGGTCCAAGCTTCTCCAATTAACTGCAAAAAAAGTTCATTATAATGATTTATCAATTGAATGCAGTAATTGATCAACTTTGAAAAAAGTATGATAACTTACTGTAGCCTACCAATAACAATTTTCTAGTTTCATAATTCATTATAAGGTACTTTTAAATTTTTTAAATGGTATTTGATTTATTTCATCTTATCTATCAATTCAGGCTGAAGCATCAAGCTTAGAAATGCAACCAAGTCAGCCTAATATATTCTACCCTATTTTTATTTCTTTGTAATAATTGAAAGAACCGGAATGTTAGTTGTGAGTCCTCAAAGAAGCTATGTAGCCTAATTAAATTCAAAACACAGTAATGTTTTAAACATGACTTGAACCCAACCTGACTTCAACGGTAATCTGTACTCAGCCTACTGTAGGCCTATGCATATAAATTTCCTCAAAAACCATGAAAACTTATGAATATTTCTCTTATAATAGCCTATTGATACGGTAGAGAAACTTTTTGTTGATTTAGTGATTAATAAACGAGCAAAATTAAATTCAATCTCAACTTGGATCATGAATTATCAGATTGGATCAAATACCCAAATTATTTGTCACTAATTTAAAAAGATTCTTCAAGAGTCTACAAGATTTTGACAAATCCAGACACAAAACTCTTCAACATTAGACATTCAGTAAAAGATTAGTAGGAATATTAGGCTACATAATTTATTGGCATAGATAAATTTCTACTTGAAATATGTCTCTATAATTACAAAAATCCATCAAATAAGGCTTTAAAAACGGACTAAAAAGTTATTTCATCCATTGTATTATATAACTTACACATGTATCCAATTGAACAGAACATTAATTTGGCTTATTAAACTGGAAAAACATTAAATTTAACCAAAAATAATATTAACTTACCGGTATTCATCAAAGACTTGGCAGTTCAAATCGTAAACAAAAATATATGAAAATGAAAAGGTTATGTTTACTTACCATCAATGCAATTCGAGTAAATGATATATTCTCTCTTGCGAGAATCAATTGTAGATTATTAAAAATCTATTCTTTTATTAATAATAATATTCGTTTAACCTGTTTATCACAAAATATAATTTACACAACGTATGAAACAGCTATAAGAAAGAATGCGCCATGCTGCCATATTGAATAAGCAGCACAAGCAGCATGCCACACGCTGTGCCATCCCATCCGCAAAGGTCTGTCCACACGTTGCTGAAAGACAAAAAACGCAAAGATGTGGACACAGCTAATAAGCTATCAGTATCCAAAATCACTTGAATTTTCAACTTATAACTTAATATAACCTACATATTCTTTTTTATCAGCATTTTATTTTAATCAGCTGGTATCATAGTAGAACATGCAGAATGAATTAATTGAATTGTGGACTGTATTGTAAAGTTCCTCCTGTATTGAAATAGTATATTACATAATGAGTTTGGAAAAGGCGTTTTTACAAACAAATAATTATGTTCTCCAAATGAGCGGTACGTGAGTTTGGAAAATAATTATGAGTTTGTAAACTTTTCCACACAAATTATGTACATTTTTTTTGTCATACTAGACTGAGAAGGATTTATTAAAACCTCAAACAACTGAAAACATTAACTGAAGCCAACATAACCTCAACACAACACTAGCAGTAGCACAAAACAAATGTACACAGTGAACTGTCATGGCGGCTTGTTTGACTTGTTTATTCATATGTTGGAGTTTGGAAAAAACAGCTGTGCTAGATTTTCAATGCTGTAATTATCATCATGATGATGACTAGTGCCGTAATAATCATCAAAATGATTATTCCCACATTCAGAACAGCTGATCTTTGATTCTCCTGTAAATGGCAATTTTCCAAACGCAAATCTAGCTTGGAAAGTTGTGTATTACATACAAGTATGGTGAAAAACGCTCACTACAACACTGTTCTGAGATTCTGTTTTGAAATAGTAGTCATTTTGATTTCAATTGTAAAACTGAAATAGGAATTTTTCAACACACCTGTAGATAATAGCTATTTATGTATTAAGAGCGTAATGCATGACTTTATCGCTCGTGCAACAGCTGATAATTTTTTGCGCAAATTACATACAATATTTTTTCTACAACTGCACAAACCTGTTAATCTACAGTTTTTTCAGTCCTCAAGTACTGCAAACTATTAAATTATTCTTGTTTAATTACTGGTACAGTTACAATCAGCCATTGTTGACTTTTGTTAGGTTATGTTATGACTCCACCTGACCTACTTTTCGCAAGCCATGATCAGCTGATTTGCAAGCATAAAGTAACTCTACTGCTCATGCGCAGTTGCTTAGCAAGTGTGAAGTAATTCTACTGCGCATGCGCAGATGGTTAGCAAGTGTAATGAAGATTCTCCTCAGAAATGGGCTACTTTACAAGGACAATTCAGCTTGTAAAATCTTGTTTTACGCACAGTTGTAGAAAAAATAATTTTTAGTACATTTCATAGGTAGGCCTACTGAATGTTTACTAAGTTGACAATGGATTTGACTTTTTGGTTCATCTTGTTTTATGTTAAAATAATGTGGCATAATTTCTTGAGAATTCAATAATTTATTATAAATGGGTCATCTGTGTTGTGTTTGTGATTGTGAATTTCCAACTATGATAATTAAAATCATATTTCTATTTTCACGTTACCTGAAAACACACTCTCAATCGACAAATTTGTTAGAAAATTTTTTATCAAAATTTTGAAGTGAAAGACTATTTGTATTAATAATTTTTAAGACTGTTTTATTATTAAGGAAGACGTTTTTCTTGTCATAGATGGCGAACTAATTGGAGTGCCAAGAGAAAAACCAAAATTAAGAAGTGATGCATTTCCCTCAATTCTTCCCAACAAACAGAAATACCAAAAAAGCCTCTTTTCAAACAAAGTAAGGACCCCAATCTGCATTTGTTAAAAATGTGTTCACAAAGAGATAAGGAGAATTCCATAAATTAGTGCAACAATGGCACTATCTCTGATTTTCAAATAGCATTGCCATAAGGAATTTGGATTTGTTTTAATATAATATATTGTTAAAATAAACAATGTGCTGTTTATAAAAGTGAAAGACAAAGTCAAAGTGACCTCAGTGATCTCCCTTGTGTACCAGTTAGCTTCAAAATATTAAATGATAACGTTACAAACAGGAATAATTTGTGACTGTACAAACCGGTAGACCCAGGCCATACCAGTACCTCTGAGTA